>CM035437.1:39501315-39573815 GCA_020310875.1 Ceratopteris richardii
TGATATATCCATTCCTTGAGCTTGGAGAAGGCTTCATTTTGGGCCTTGAGGAAATAAACCCAAATAAATCTAGAGTGGTGATCTACTAAACGATAAAAGTGGATGGAATAACTCAGAGAAAGGGTATTTATATGAGCGCAAATGTCCATATAAACTAGAGCAAGTGAACTCTTGAATCTAGTGGATGCCCTTTTCGGAATAGGTACTCTATGCTGTTTTCCTTGTGTACATGTTTGACAAACATGCTTTACTTGAGTTATCTTGAGAAAAAACTTGACAAGGTAGGATGATGAGATCTTTTGAAGATATGGGGTATTTTTATATCCTTCACGCCACAATCCTAGGAGTCATTCCCTAAAAACAAGTACGAAATCTGGTAGATCCCTTTGGCTTCAATACCATAAGTAATGACCTCTTGGTTGGAATGAGCGATGATTTTCACTATAGTAGCATCAAGGAGTTCTTGTTTTTTTGTTTACTTTGTGATAGATTTGACTTAGAATAGGTTCATTGATAGATTTGACACAAACAGCACAATACCAAGGTCCTTAAATTCTCCTTTCTTATTAGTTATACTAAACTTATCTTTCCGCTTGTTACGTAAATGTCTATTATTGCTCGGATATACTTTACTTGACTATTGTGTGATGAACGTGATGTTTATTATCAAATATCCTATTGTGTGATGAACGTGATATTACTAAAGCATTCTGTTCAATCGAAAACCAATAAAACTTGCCTTTTTTTATATAACGAAACCTCTATAAGAGTCTATTTTGCCACAAAACAAAAAAACACATAAATGTTTTTGTAGAAGGGTCATCCAAAGCTTAAATATTCACATCTAGTGGAGCATCAAATGAAAATGAACAAAGGTAATCCACTTTTGATGCATCCTTAGAGGTAATTCGTGCTTTGATCTCTAAATAGTATGATTGCATTGTTGATGAAAAAGCTACAAGAATCACGAACACAAACACATATAAATGTATAATACTTATCCTATGAGGATATCTACAAGCCTTCCTTGCAAGTAGCTGAGACAACCAACAAGATCTCCAAAGAACGAGTGATACCTCCATGAGCATGAGGAAAACCTCCATGAGCACCACCAAGGCCTCCACCTAATGCTTTTCTAGCATAATGAGAGCACATATGCAGAAGCAAGATGAGTTAGAACATGTACGCACACATAAAATGAGTATGAGACTCAAAAGACTGAGTAGACCATGAAATGGGAAAAGTCACATATGGATTAGAGTGGGTTATCCAAATACATTGAGTGAGCTCTAAAGCTTCTAAAAAGGTACAAAAGTGGGGAGATTTATCCCTATGTATAATTGGAGAAATATCTCAAAGTATGTTACACGTGGGATAATTCTCTTTAAAGAGAATCAATACAAAAAGAGGTCAAACAAAAATTCTCCAACAGAAAGCCACATGAGTCTTTGACTATGTATGATTTCACGCAAAGACTCGTGTGACCAAGACCAAAGCTACTTTGAATTCGTTGGAAATAATGTCTATGAGGAAGAGATACTATAGGAACTTCAATATTTGGAACATTCTATATTCTTGCATCACATTCCACCCTCCAACACTTCTTGGAATTATGTGTTCTAATTTGGAAGTCTATGTTGTTTGTTAAATGTCATTGAGGTCAATGATATTTAGAAGGAGTGAGATTTTATTGTTGCATATTTTTTTATACTGTTATGTCCTACCATTGTTGTATTCATATAGGTCCACAATGCCAATGGGTAAAGCATTAGAGCTTGAGGGACCCTTTCATGTAGCTTCTCATGCATCCTAAGTAGGATGATAAATCATTATAGTCTCAAAGTTTCATGAGAATTTATTTAGAGAGTTCTAACTTGATTACATCTAAGGAAATAATGGAGATGAAGTGCAAAATAGTTGAATACACAAATTTTTCTTTGAACTTATATAAATTGTGTCTTTAGTTCATGTTTACATCTAAAGTAATGATGCGTAGCGCTATGAAAACATGAAAATTTGGAAATTCCTCTTCTTAGAACAATTTGAGGTTTTTGTCTGTGGTTTCATGCAATATGTTTTCATGAAATGTAAACACGTCATCTTTAGGAGATGCACTAGATCGTAGGAAAGATCTTACATGAAATGCAAAAGCTTTTTCTTATTTAATGAGTAAGGGCATTTCTCCTATCAAATTCAAGTATAAACCTATGCTTTGTGATGTCAAAACCTTCAATTATTTGATCTTGACTGATTCATGAGCTTTATGAAATAATGGAGAGTTTCATGGATTTATGTTTCGAAGTTGTATAGGTAAACCCAAACTTTATCATACGATGATACCTTTGAACTTTCTTTTACTACATCTTACAAGATTTAGATGTTTAGAAGTAAAACATTTCCCAAAAAGAAACTTTATGGCATGCTATGGTATGGAAATTAGGGATCTCTAAGGGTGGTTGAAAATCACAAAGTTAGATAAAACATGCCAAATTTTAGAGAGAGAGAGAGAGAGAACGTGGTTGTATGTGAACACACTCACACACAACAGTTAAAATCTATCTTAAATGCCTTGCATGCTTGACATGGTGCCATGGCTATCAAAATGTCTTATATTTGAGAACAACTTGAGACTAGATTAGAGAGATAGAGAGAGAGAGAGAGGGAAATTGCTAGATAATGCTTCCAACCTGATGTAATGGAGTAAGTCTATTTTTCTAGGTCTAAAACAATTTTGAAGACTACTGCAGATCATCATATGTTGACCAATCGATGTGCATTGTTCAGTGGACTAAGCTATGCTTTCTCATTTATTTTTGAGATCAACATATAATTGGCAAAACTATTGTACATCTAGAAGTGGTTGTAGAAGAACATAGCTCATATATTGTGTAGCTTTATAGAAGAGCTTAGCTCATATTTTTCTAGAGGAACTCAACTTATTTATCTTCTTACTAGTGCAAGTTCTTTGTAGTTTTCTCCATTTAAAAACTTAAGTATAGATTTAATTAATAATTTATATCAGAGTGTTGAAATGGTTCATTTCTTACTTTCAATAACAGCATTTTGTTTAGCTATATGAGATGGCGTTGATTGAGATTTTACTCTGCCATTGAAAGAGTCTTCACACTCTCTTCATGTCAAACTCATCACCATCTTCTTTACACTTAACTCTTTCTCAACAATTAACACCCATTCTCTATGATGCTCCTTCTAGAAATTGGCCTAACTCGCTTACGTTTCTCCATGATGCTCCTTCCAAACTACACGATCCTTCAACAATAGATCTTTGACCACTTATACCTTGAGAGTTTTCATATTCTTCTTCAGGCAAGTTTGATACCACTTCATCCAAATTTATCGCAAAGTTCTTTGCATTCCACATTGAATGTCTCGTTAACCTTTGAGTTCACTAAATCTTTGATCAACAAGCTTCATTTTAAGTATCTTAATAGTTATTTATTCAAATGACCTATCTGTGTGAATATAAATCATATGGGAAAATTGCAACCTGAGCCAAATTAAACTATCATGCACCAAGAGAGCTCCTTCTACCCTTTGATCCTTTTACAATTTTAGTACGACATCATCTTCAATGTATATTTATCTCCATAAGTATTATAACGTTTAGTGGTATACTAATGAACAACTAGTGAGACTATCTTAGATTGGGTTATGCGACCCCATTGAGTGAGCTCTAAAGCTTCTAACAAGGCACAAAAGTGGGGAGAGTTATCCCTATGTGTATATGGAGAAATTTCTCAAAGTATGTTACACGTGGGATAATTCTCTTTAAAGAGAATCAATACAAAAAGAAGTCAAACAAAAAGTCTCCAAGAGAAAGCTACATGAGTCTCTCACTATGTATGATTCAGGCAAAGACTCCTGTGGCTTATAGAGTTTTCTAGGGTATGACCAAGACCAAAGCTACTTTGAATTTGTTGGAAATAATGTCTATGAGGAAGAGATACAATCAGAACTTCAATATTTGGAACATTCTATATTCTTGCATCACATTCCACCCTGCAACCCTTCTTGCAATTATGTGTTCTAATTTGGAAGTCTTTATTGTTTGTTAAATTTCATTGAGGTCAATGATATTTAGAAGGTTATGAGATTTTATTGTTCCATATTTTTTTTACACTTTTATGGCCTACCATTGTTCTATTCATATAGCTCAGAATGCCAATGGGTAAAACATTAGAACTTGAGGGACCCTTTCATGTGTAGCTTCTCATGCATCCTAAGTAGGATGATAAATCATTATAGTCTCAAAGTTTAATGAGAACTTTATTTAGAGAGTTCTAACTTGATTCCATCTCATGAAAACATCAAGGTCAAGTACAAAATAGTTGAATACGCAAATTTTTCTTTGAAGTTATATAAATGTGTCTTTAGTTCATGTTTACATCTAATGTAATGATGCATAGTGCTATGAAATTATGGAAAATTGGAAATTCTTCTGCTAAGAACAATTGAGGTTTTCATTTGTGGTTTCATGCAATATGTTTTCATGAAGTGTAACACCTCATCTTTAGGAGATGCACTAGATCGTAGGAAAGATCTTACATGAAATGCGAAAGCTTTTCTTATTTAATGAGTAAGGGCATTTCTCCTATAAAATTCAAGTATAAACCTATGCTTTGTGATGTCAAAACCTTCAATTATTTGATCTTGACTGATCCATGAGCTTTATAAAATAATGGAGAGCTTCATGGATATTTTAGAACAAGTGAATAAGGATTTCCTTATGGAAGTTGTATAGGTAAAGTCAAAATTTATCATACGATGATACCTTTGTACTCTTTTTAACTACATCTTACAAGATTTAGATGTTTAGAAGTAGTACATTTCTTAGAAAGAAATTTTATGGCATGCCATGTATCGAAATTTGGATCTCTAAGGGTGGTTGAAAATCACAAAGTTACATAAAACATGCCAAATTTTTGAGCGAGAGAGAGAAAGAGCTAGAGAGAGAGCGAGAGAGAGAGAGAGAGAGATAAAGAGAGGGGGAGAGAGAGAGAGCGAGAGTGAGAGAGAGTGAGTGAGAGAGAGAGAGAGAACGTGGCTGTATGTGAACACACTCACACACAATAGTTAAAATCTATCTAAAATGCCTTGCATGCTTGACATGGTGCCATGGCTATAAAAATGTCTTATATTTGAGAACAACTTGAGAGTAGATTAGAGAGAGAGAGAGAGGGAAATTGCTAAATAATGCTTCCAACCTGATGCAATGGAGTAAGTCTATTTTTCTAGGTCTAGAGCAATTTTGAAAACTACTGCAGATCATCATATGTTGACCAATCGATGTGCATTATTCAGTGGACTAATTTATGGTTTCTCATTTATTTCAGAGATCAGCATATAATTGTCGAAACTATTGTACATCGAGAAGTGGTTGTAGAAAATTTTAGTTCATATATTGTGTAGTTTTATAGAAGAGCTTTAGCTCATATTTTGTAGAGGAATGAGCGATCGAGATTTTACTCTGCCATTGCAAGAGTCTTCACACTCTCTTCATGTCAAACTCATCACCATCTTCTTTATAACTTAACCCTTTCCTCAACAAGTTACACCCATTCTCTATGACGCTCCTTCTAGAAGTTGGCTTAAGTCGTATCACCAAAAAATGGCTTAAGTTTCTCCATGTTGGTCCTTCCAAACTACAAGAACCTTAAACAATAGATGTTTGACCACTTATACTTGAGAGTTTTCATATTCTTCTTCAAGGAAAGTTTGATACCACTTCATCCAAATTTATCCCAAAGATTCTTTGCATTCCACATTGAAATGTCTTGTTAACCTTTGAGTTGCACTAAATCTTTGATCAACAAGCGTTCATTTTAAGTATCTTAATAGTTGTTTCTTCAAATGACCTATCTATGTGAATATAAATCATATTGGAAAATTGCAACCTCATCCAAATTAAAACTATCATGCACTATGAGAGCTCCTTCTACCCCGTGATCCCTTTTTAGTACGATATCACCTTCAATGTATATTTATCTCCATAAGTATTATAACGTTTAGTGGTATACTGATGAATAGTGAAACTATCTTATTCTAATTTTCATCCATTGTTAAACTTAATAAAGAGAAAATCCAAAATGGTCTTCCTAAATCATCCTCACTAGCTATTCTATCCAAAAGAGTCCGTAGACTTATATTTCTACATTACCAGACCACTGGGCTTCACTTTTCCTTAAGCTTCTTGGAGCCACATAAGTATTCCTTTTGTGAGGAGTAAGATTACTTTGCAATGGATCAAGAATATTCTAATAATTGAAATCGGATACGACTTTTACACTCTAAGATTTTGTGATAAAGTTGCATCAATCCTCCAAGCTCCTTTATTCAAAATGGCAAGTGCAGCCATCTAAGAAAAAATAATTAGAATCATGCATATGGATTAAATGAACAAACTTGATGAAGAAATCTAATGAAATTCACTCCAATTAATTCGACTAGTGAGTAATTATTACTTTACGATCAATGTTTTTTAAGATGACATTTAAAGGATTGTATGATCCATGAATCTCTTGGATTGGTTATTATCGTTAACAAAAACCTTCATGAATATGCATCTAAGTGCATCACAAACAAGCTCAAATATAAGAAGATGGGGCCTCTTGCATGGCACATTAATTCTTGTATGATTGATTTTGAAGTCTTATATTGATCATTAACATTGAATACCTAAATCCCCTGTACTTGCACACAATTCAATGCCACAAAATTTTAATATTAGGGTTCAATGAAATTCTCACATCCCCTTAGATGAGAATCAACAAAATCAAAACCATATGAATCAAAAATACAACCAGAGGAAATGCTAGTTGATACATACATTACGATGACGTTGACGATGATGCTGACGATGACGATGATGATGCCCCTGCTCATTACATTGCGGCGACACTTTGTTTCGGGAATTCCATTGCCTACACTTTGTTTCAGAAGGCATGCTAATGCAAACTTTTTCTGTTGCCTAAGGAGGCAATCAGAAATACCAAAGAAGAATTCGACGTTGGGATTTCTTCCATAAGCTTGATAAGATTTCATATTACAAAGTGTAACTTGTAAAGCCTCTATTGCAAACATGCATGGTTAGCATGTGAACGACTCTCTGGCCTATGTTCCATTGCAATGAACTTGGTTCTGTTCACCTTCTACAAAATTTAACTTCTTCATCTTCTCTAAACTTTTCAGCCATCGCAATAGCATCTAGAAAATCAAAACATCTAGATTCCCTTCAACTTGATACCAAAGCTCCTCACAAATCCCTTCAATAAACCCGCTCTTGAAGGCATCACCACTAATATCTAATGCATATTTATGGAGACTTAGGAACATTTCTTTGTACTCATCATCAAACAATCTATGCTTGTCACTTTCGTGTTGTCCAAACTGTAGAAATCCATCTTCTTGTCCATATGGTAGTGTGAAGAATAGTAAAGCTTTTCTTCTTGCTCTCTAAATTCCTTCCATATAATCGAACTTGAACATGTCTGATCTGCACACGGTACTTCCACCATAACTTTGGCAATGCCACACAAGTGTAAGGTCCCAACCTTTGTCTTGGACTCCTCTATTATACTTTATGGAATAATGGAATGTTATATGGATTTTCATGTCTTGAGGGTTTCAATGTGATTTGTGTTTTGATTAAGCTAGTGAAGGACTCATGAGGGTGTGAATGCACGTGGACTTATTCAAATATTTTTGAAGATATTTAGAAGAATTTTCATATGATAGTATTTAGTTATTTTTTTGTAAAAATAGTAAGATTGCTTGAAAAGTGATGATTTTGTAAATAAAGCAGGGTTTTTGTAAACACATGCTTTTCAAAGTGCCACCCTTATGTATCTTCTATTCAAGACATAATGAAAAAGTACCTATAAAATACACATGCTATGATAGACTCATCCATCAGAGTATGTGGGGGAGAGATTGTACCCAATCTGGTATCATTTTCTTATCTCTTTCTATTCTATTTACGCATTTGTGAGATTTGGCTACTATACTATCATCTACATGCGTGCATTTGCAAGATCTCTTCAATACTCGTATCAGAGCCAAGGCATGTCAAACAGAGATGTACATATCGACGTCCAAATCATGATTCATGGCATCCACTCATGAATCGGCAACCATCTCAACTGTCCTGTCGATTTTCCTCATTTATCAAGTTCGATAATTTTGGTTTGTCAGTTTGTTTTTTTGAATTTTTTGAATTTGGTACTATGCACTATGCTCCTATCACATTGTGCACTATGCTCCTATCACATTGTGCACTATGCTCACTATACTCACTCTACCCACTATACCCACTGTACCCCCTGTGCTCACTATGCTCACTATACTCATTGTACCCACTATACCCCCCTGTGCTCATTAGGCTCATTGTACTCATTGTACCCACTGCATCCCTTGTGCTCATTGTGCTCACTATACTCATTGTGCTCACTATACTCATTGTACCCACTATACCCCCTGTGCTCACTATCCTCACTCTGCTCACTGTCCTCACTATGCTCATTGTGCTCACTGTTCTCACTATGCTCACTGTCCTCACTATGCTCACTGTGCATTGTTCATTGATCAAGTTCGATTCGGTTATCAGATTTTTTTTATCAAGTTTGTTTATCAAGTTTGTTTATCAAGTTTGTTTATCAAGTTTGTTTATCAAGTTTGTTTATCAGTTCGTTTATCAACTTGGTTTATCAACTTCGTTTATCAATTTTGTTTATCAAGTTCACTTATCACTTCGTTAATTATCAGTTTGGTTATCATTTCACATTGTTCATTGTTCCAGTTTGGTTTGCTTATCGAATTCATTTATCAAGTTCATTTATCAAGTTCGTATATCAAGTTCATTAATCAATTCACTTATCAATTTGGTTATTATTCAGTTACTCCAAGGCATCAATAAAGCATTGAACTATGGCATAACTTTGGCAATCTTTGGCATCTTTGGCTTCTCTGGCACTCATGGTTCACTTGGTTCACTTTGGTTCCCTTTGGTTCCATTGGCAACCATTGGCTATGTGCGAACCAATTCTAACGCATGATTGGCAATAGAAGCTTAGTTCTTTCCCTAGTTAGCTTACTTATTTCTCTAGTTAGCCCTACTTACAACCTCACACTTACAAGAGAATATGCTTTATTCCGCTAGCCTATTGTTCACTTTTTGATACCTCATTCCTTTTAATTAATAGTTAACATTACTTTTACACTCTCTTTTCCATATTTAGTTATTTATGTATTTATTCAATTATTTAACACTCTCTTTCCCTTATTTATTTATTTATTTACTTATTTATTTATTTATTTATTTATCTCGTACTATCTTTTATTTATTTATTTAACACTCTCTTTCATTTATTTATTTATTTATTTATTTATTTATTTATTTATTTACTTACTTACTTATTTTCTGTTAACTTATTTGTTTATTTATGTATATATTTATTTAATATATATATATATATATATATATATATATATATATATATATATATATATATATATATATATATATATATATTTCCAAGATGAAACGTTTCATTTTCTATTTTAATTCAAATATTGCTAATATTATTTTCACATGTTTACTAATAGGTTTTGGATCCTATCGATATTACAAAGCATTTGGTAAGTTATTTATCAAATGCTATTTATTAAATGTATTTTTCTTCATCATGGTAAGTTATTAATTAAATATAATGTTTCGCACCATGCTTTTTCCAAAAGTTATTCTATCACATCAAGATGTTCATTTAGTAATCACTTTTGGGTTGCATTATGTCAAAATTTAGGTTCCAAAATAGACTTTAACCTTGCATATCATCCATAGTCACATTAATTTCTAGTTTTCCAATTCCATGCATGTGTTTACATGGAACATGATTCTGATGGTTCCGTGATGGGACATGTGACTGGCCATCCATGTCTATTTACATCGAGAAGTGGTTGTAGAAAATTTAGCTCATATATTGTGTAGTTTTATAGAAGAGCTTAGCTCATATTTTTGTAGAGGAATGAGTGATCGAGATTTTACTCTGCATTGCAAGAGTCTTCACACTCTCTTCATGTCAAACTCATCACCATCTTCTTTACACTTAACCCTTTCTCAAAAAGTTACACCCATTCTCTATGATGCTCCTTCTAGAAGTTGGCTTAAGTCGTATCACCAAAAAATGGCTTAAGTTTCTCCATGTTGGTCCTTCCAAACTACAGGAACCTTCAACAATAGATGTTTGACCACTTATACCTTGAGAGTTTTCATATTCTTCTTCAAGGAAAGTTTGATACCACTTCATCCAAATTTATCCCAAAGTTCTTTGCATTCCACATTGAATGTCTTGTTAACCTTTGAGTTGCACTAAATCTTTGATCAACAAGCTTCATTTTAAGTATCTTAATAGTTGTTTCTTCAAATGACCTATCTATGTGAATATAAATCATATTGAAAAATTGCAACCTCATCCAAATTAAACTATCATGCACTATGAGAGCTCCTTCTACCCCTTGATCCATTTTTGTACGATATCACCTTCAATGTATATTTATCTCCATAAGTATTATAACGTTTAGTGGTATACTGATGAATAGTGAAACTATCTTATTCTAATTTTCATCCATTGTTAAACTTAATAAAGAGAAAATCCAAAATGGTCTTCCTAAATCATCCTCACTAGCTATTCTATCCAAAAGAGTCCGTAGACTTATATTTCTACATTACCAGACCACTGTGCTTCACTTTTCCTTAAGCTTCTTGGAGCCACATAAGTATTCCTTTTGTGAGGAGTAAGATTACTTTGCAATGGATCAAGAATATTCTAATAATTGAAATCGGATACGACTTTTACACTCTAAGATTTGTGATAAAGTTGCATCAATCCTCCAAGCTCCTTTATTCAAAATGGCAAGTGCACCATCTAGAAAAAATAATTAGAATCATGCATATGGATTAAATGAACAAACTTGATGAAGAAATCTAATGAAATTCACTCCAATTAATTCGACTAGTGAGTAATTATTACTTTACGATCAATGTTTTTAAGATGACATTTAAAGGATTGTATGATCCATGAATCTCTTGGATTGGTTATTATCGTTAACAAAAACCTTCATGAATATGCATCTAAGTGCATCACAAACAAGCTCAAATATAAGAAAGATGGGGCCTCTTGCATGGCACATTAATTCTGGTATGATTGATTTTGAAGTCTTATATTGATCATTAACATTGAATACCTAAATCCCCTTGTACTTGCACACAATTCAATGCCACAAAATTTCAATATTAGGGTTCAATGAAATTCTTACATCCCCTTAGATGAGAATCAACAAAATCAAAACCATATGAATCAGAAATACAACCAGAGGAAATGCTAGTTGATACATACATTACGATGACGTTGACGATGATGCTGACGATGACGATGATGATGCCCCTGCTCATTACATTGCGGCGACACTTTGTTTCCGAATTCCATTGCCTACACTTTGTTTCGGAAGGCATGCTAATGCAAACTTTTTCTGTTGCCTAAGGAGGCAATCAGAAATACCAAAAGAATTCGACGTTGGGATTTGTTCCATAAGCTTGATAAGATTTCATATTACAAAGTGTACTTGTAAAGCCTCTATTGCAAACATGCATGGTAGCATGTGAACGACTTTTGCACGAAAATTGAAGTTAAGATCCTTGTTGTGGAGCATAGTTCTTGCCATTTCCATGAAACTTTGGATTTCTCTTTTCCAACACCATCTTCAGATGAGTATAACGTTGTGTATGGTCATGACTCGCACCTTTCTGTTTAAAGATATTATGAAATCCCATGATTAAACAGCTCACCACCCCAATTTTATCATATGGTCTTCAAAGAGGTGGGCGACTTATTCTCTAGTTGATATATCCATTCCTTGAGCTTGGAGAAGGCTTCATTTTGGGCCTTGAGGAAATAAACCCAAATAAATCTAGAGTGGTGATCTACTAAACGATAAAAGTGGATGGAATAACTCAGAGAAAGGGTATTTATATGAGCGCAAATGTCCATATAAACTAGAGCAAGTGAACTCTTGAATCTAGTGGATGCCCCTATTTCGGAATAGGTACTCTATGCTGTTTTCCTTGTGTACATGTTTGACAAACATGCTTTACTTGAGTTATCTTGAGAAAAAACTTGACAAGGTAGGATGATGAGATCTTTTGAAGATATGGGGTATTTTTATATCCTTCACGCCACAATCCTAGGAGTCATTCCCTAAAAACAAAGTACGAAATCTGGTAGATCCCTTGTGGCTTCAATACCATAAGTAATGACCTCTTGGTTGGAATGAGCGATGATTTTCACTATAGTAGCATCAAGGAGTTCTTGTTTTTTGTTGTTTACTTTGTGATAGATTTGACTTAGAATAGGTTCATTGATAGATTTGACACAAACAGCACAATACCAAGGTCCTTAAATTCTCCTTTCTTATTAGTTTATACTAAACTTATCTTCCGCTTGTTACGTAAATGTCTATTATTGCTCGGATATACTTTACTTGACTATTGTGTGATGAACGTGATGTTTATTATCAAATATCCTATTGTGTGATGAACGTGATATTACTAAAGCATTCTGTTCAAATCGAAAACCAATAAAAACTTGCCTTTTTTTATATAACGAAACCTCTATAAGAGTCTATTTTGCCACAAAACAAAAAACAACATAATGTTTTTGTAGAAGGGTCATCCAAAGCTTAAATATTCACATCTAGTGGAGCATCAAATGAAAATGAACAAAGGTAATCCACTTTGATGCATCCTTAGAGGTAATTCGTGCTTTGATCTCTAATAGTATGATTGCATTGTTGATGAAAAAGCTACAAGAATCACGAACACAAACACATATAAATGTATAATACTTATCCTATGAGGATATCTACAAGCCTTCCTTGCAAGTAGCTGAGACAAACCAACAAGATCTCCAAAAGAACGAGTGATACCTCCATGAGCATGAGGAAAAACCTCCATGAGCACCACCAAGGCCTCCACCTAATGCTTTTCTAGCATAATGAGAGCACATATGCAGAAGCAAGATGAGTTAGAACATGTACGCACACATAAAATGAGTATGAGACTCAAAAGACTGAGTAGACCATGAAATGGGAAAAGTCACATATGGATTAGAGTGGGTTATCCAAATACATTGAGTGAGCTCTAAAGCTTCTAAAAAGGTACAAAAGTGGGGAGATTTATCCCTATGTATAATTGGAGAAATATCTCAAAGTATGTTACACGTGGGATAATTCTCTTTAAAGAGAATCAATACAAAAAGAGGTCAAACAAAAATTCTCCAACAGAAAGCCACATGAGTCTTTGACTATGTATGATTCACGCAAAGACTCGTGTGACCAAGACCAAAGCTACTTTGAATTCGTTGGAAATAATGTCTATGAGGAAGAGATACTATAGGAACTTCAATATTTGGAACATTCTATATTCTTGCATCACATTTCCACCCTCCAACACTTCTTGGAATTATGTGTTCTAATTTGGAAGTCTATTTGTTTGTTAAATGTCATTGAGGTCAATGATATTTAGAAGGAGTGAGATTTTATTGTTGCATATTTTTTTTATACTGTTATGTCCTACCATTGTTGTATTCATATAGGTCCACAATGCCAATGGGTAAAGCATTAGAGCTTGAGGGACCCTTTCATGTGTAGCTTCTCATGCATCCTAAGTAGGATGATAAAATCATTATAGTCTCAAAGTTTCATGAGAAAATTTATTTAGAGAGTTCTAACTTGATTACATCTAAGGAAATAATGGAGATGAAGTGCAAAATAGTTGAATACACAAATTTTTCTTTGAAACTTATATAAATTGTGTCTTTAGTTCATGTTTACATCTAAAGTAATGATGCGTAGCGCTATGAAAACATGAAAATTTGGAAATTCCTCTTCTTAGAACAATTTGAGGTTTTTGTCTGTGGTTTCATGCAATATGTTTTCATGAAATGTAAACACGTCATCTTTAGGAGATGCACTAGATCGTAGGAAAGATCTTACATGAAATGCAAAAGCTTTTCTTATTTAATGAGTAAGGGCATTTCTCCTATCAAATTCAAGTATAAACCTATGCTTTGTGATGTCAAAACCTTCAATTATTTGATCTTGACTGATTCATGAGCTTTATGAAATAATGGAGAGTTTCATGGATTTATGTTTCGAAGTTGTATAGGTAAAACCCAAACTTTATCATACGATGATACCTTTGAACTTTCTTTTACTACATCTTACAAGATTTAGATGTTTAGAAGTAAAACATTTCCCAAAAAGAAACTTTATGGCATGCTATGGTATGGAAATTAGGGATCTCTAAGGGTGGTTGAAAATCACAAAGTTAGATAAAACATGCCAAATTTTAGAGAGAGAGAGAGAGAGAGAACGTGGTTGTATGTGAACACACTCACACACAACAGTTAAAATCTATCTTAAATGCCTTGCATGCTTGACATGGTGCCATGGCTATCAAAATGTCTTATATTTGAGAACAACTTGAGACTAGATTAGAGAGATAGAGAGAGAGAGAGAGAGAGAGGGAAATTGCTAGATAATGCTTCCAACCTGATGTAATGGAGTAAGTCTATTTTTCTAGGTCTAAAACAATTTTGAAGACTACTGCAGATCATCATATGTTGACCAATCGATGTGCATTGTTCAGTGGACTAAGCTATGCTTTCTCATTTATTTTTGAGATCAACATATAATTGGCAAAACTATTGTACATCTAGAAGTGGTTGTAGAAGAACATAGCTCATATATTGTGTAGCTTTATAGAAGAGCTTAGCTCATATTTTTCTAGAGGAACTCAACTTATTTATCTTCTTACTAGTGCAAGTTCTTTGTAGTTTTCTCCATTTAAAAACTTAAGTATAGATTTAATTAATAATTTATATCAGAGTGTTGAAATGGTTCATTTCTTACTTTCAATAACAGCATTTTGTTTAGCTATATGAGATGGCGTTGATTGAGATTTTACTCTGCCATTGAAAGAGTCTTCACACTCTCTTCATGTCAAACTCATCACCATCTTCTTTACACTTAACTCTTTCTCAACAATTAACACCCATTCTCTATGATGCTCCTTCTAGAAATTGGCCTAACTCGCTTACGTTTCTCCATGATGCTCCTTCCAAACTACACGATCCTTCAACAATAGATCTTTGACCACTTATACCTTGAGAGTTTTCATATTCTTCTTCAAGGCAAGTTTGATACCACTTCATCCAAATTTATCGCAAAGTTCTTTGCATTCCACATTGAATGTCTCGTTAACCTTTGAGTTGCACTAAATCTTTGATCAACAAGCTTCATTTTAAGTATCTTAATAGTTATTTCTTCAAATGACCTATCTGTGTGAATATAAATCATATGGGAAAATTGCAACCTCAGCCAAATTAAACTATCATGCACCAAGAGAGCTCCTTCTACCCTTTGATCCTTTTACAATTTTAGTACGACATCATCTTCAATGTATATTTATCTCCATAAGTATTATAACGTTTAGTGGTATACTAATGAACAACTAGTGAGACTATCTTAGATTGGGTTATGCGACCCCATTGAGTGAGCTCTAAAGCTTCTAACAAGGCACAAAAGTGGGGAGAGTTATCCCTATGTGTATATGGAGAAATTTCTCAAAGTATGTTACACGTGGGATAATTCTCTTTAAAGAGAATCAATACAAAAAGAAGTCAAACAAAAAGTCTCCAAGAGAAAGCTACATGAGTCTCTCACTATGTATGATTCACGCAAAGACTCCTGTGGCTTATAGAGTTTTCTAGGGTATGACCAAGACCAAAGCTACTTTGAATTTGTTGGAAATAATGTCTATGAGGAAGAGATACAATCAGAACTTCAATATTTGGAACATTCTATATTCTTGCATCACATTCCACCCTGCAACCCTTCTTGCAATTATGTGTTCTAATTTGGAAGTCTTTATTGTTTGTTAAATTTCATTGAGGTCAATGATATTTAGAAGGTTATGAGATTTTATTGTTCCATATTTTTTTACACTTTTATGGCCTACCATTGTTCTATTCATATAGCTCAGAATGCCAATGGGTAAAACATTAGAACTTGAGGGACCCTTTCATGTGTAGCTTCTCATGCATCCTAAGTAGGATGATAAATCATTATAGTCTCAAAGTTTAATGAGAACTTTATTTAGAGAGTTCTAACTTGATTCCATCTCATGAAAACATCAAGGTCAAGTACAAAATAGTTGAATACGCAAATTTTTCTTTGAAGTTATATAAAATGTGTCTTTAGTTCATGTTTACATCTAATGTAATGATGCATAGTGCTATGAAATTATGGAAAATTGGAAATTCTTCTGCTAAGAACAATTGAGGTTTTCATTTGTGGTTTCATGCAATATGTTTTCATGAAGTGTAAACACCTCATCTTTAGGAGATGCACTAGATCGTAGGAAAGATCTTACATGAAATGCGAAAGCTTTTCTTATTTAATGAGTAAGGGCATTTCTCCTATAAAATTCAAGTATAAACCTATGCTTTGTGATGTCAAAACCTTCAATTATTTGATCTTGACTGATCCATGAGCTTTATAAAATAATGGAGAGCTTCATGGATATTTTAGAACAAGTGAATAAGGATTTCCTTATGGAAGTTGTATAGGTAAAGTCAAAATTTATCATACGATGATACCTTTGTACTCTTTTTAACTACATCTTACAAGATTTAGATGTTTAGAAGTAGTACATTTCTTAGAAAGAAATTTTATGGCATGCCATGTATCGAAATTTGGATCTCTAAGGGTGGTTGAAAATCACAAAGTTACATAAAACATGCCAAATTTTTGAGCGAGAGAGAGAAAGAGCTAGAGAGAGAGCGAGAGAGAGAGAGAGAGAGATAAAGAGAGGGGGAGAGAGAGAGAGCGAGAGTGAGAGAGAGTGAGTGAGAGAGAGAGAGAGAACGTGGCTGTATGTGAACACACTCACACACAATAGTTAAAATCTATCTAAAATGCCTTGCATGCTTGACATGGTGCCATGGCTATAAAAATGTCTTATATTTGAGAACAACTTGAGAGTAGATTAGAGAGAGAGAGAGAGGGAAATTGCTAAATAATGCTTCCAACCTGATGCAATGGAGTAAGTCTATTTTTCTAGG
The DNA here is from genome assembly GCA_020310875.1 of Ceratopteris richardii. Lineage (NCBI taxonomy): Eukaryota > Viridiplantae > Streptophyta > Polypodiopsida > Polypodiales > Pteridaceae > Ceratopteris > Ceratopteris richardii. The sequence goes on from CM035437.1 coordinate 39,518,511, forward strand.
TCTAGAACAATTTTGAAAACTACTGCAGATCATCATATGTTGACCAATCGATGTGCATTATTCAGTGGACTAATTTATGGTTTCTCATTTATTTCAGAGATCAGCATATAATTGTCGAAACTATTGTACATCGAGAAGTGGTTGTAGAAAATTTTAGCTCATATATTGTGTAGTTTTATAGAAGAGCTTAGCTCATATTTTTGTAGAGGAATGAGCGATCGAGATTTTACTCTGCCATTGCAAGAGTCTTCACACTCTCTTCATGTCAAACTCATCACCATCTTCTTTATACTTAACCCTTTCTCAACAAGTTACACCCATTCTCTATGACGCTCCTTCTAGAAGTTGGCTTAAGTCGTATCACCAAAAAATGGCTTAAGTTTCTCCATGTTGGTCCTTCCAAACTACAAGAACCTTCAACAATAGATGTTTGACCACTTATACTTGAGAGTTTTCATATTCTTCTTCAAGGAAAGTTTGATACCACTTCATCCAAATTTATCCCAAAGATCTTTGCATTCCACATTGAATGTCTTGTTAACCTTTGAGTTGCACTAAATCTTTGATCAACAAGCTTCATTTTAAGTATCTTAATAGTTGTTTCTTCAAATGACCTATCTATGTGAATATAAATCATATTGGAAAATTGCAACCTCATCCAAATTAAACTATCATGCACTATGAGAGCTCCTTCTACCCCGTGATCCTTTTTAGTACGATATCACCTTCAATGTATATTTATCTCCATAAGTATTATAACGTTTAGTGGTATACTGATGAATAGTGAAACTATCTTATTCTAATTTTCATCCATTGTTAAACTTAATAAAGAGAAAATCCAAAATGGTCTTCCTAAATCATCCTCACTAGCTATTCTATCCAAAAGAGTCCGTAGACTTATATTTCTACATTACCAGACCACTGGGCTTCACTTTTCCTTAAGCTTCTTGGAGCCACATAAGTATTCCTTTTGTGAGGAGTAAGATTACTTTGCAATGGATCAAGAATATTCTAATAATTGAAATCGGATACGACTTTTACACTCTAAGATTTTGTGATAAAGTTGCATCAATCCTCCAAGCTCCTTTATTCAAAATGGCAAGTGCACCATCTAAGAAAAAATAATTAGAATCATGCATATGGATTAAATGAACAAACTTGATGAAGAAATCTAATGAAATTCACTCCAATTAATTCGACTAGTGAGTAATTATTACTTTACGATCAATGTTTTTTAAGATGACATTTAAAGGATTGTATGATCCATGAATCTCTTGGATTGGTTATTATCGTTAACAAAAACCTTCATGAATATGCATCTAAGTGCATCACAAACAAGCTCAAATATAAGAAGATGGGGCCTCTTGCATGGCACATTAATTCTTGTATGATTGATTTTGAAGTCTTATATTGATCATTAACATTGAATACCTAAATCCCCTGTACTTGCACACAATTCAATGCCACAAAATTTTAATATTAGGGTTCAATGAAATTCTCACATCCCCTTAGATGAGAATCAACAAAATCAAAACCATATGAATCAAAAATACAACCAGAGGAAATGCTAGTTGATACATACATTACGATGACGTTGACGATGATGCTGACGATGACGATGATGATGCCCCTGCTCATTACATTGCGGCGACACTTTGTTTCGGAATTCCATTGCCTACACTTTGTTTCAGAAGGCATGCTAATGCAAACTTTTTCTGTTGCCTAAGGAGGCAATCAGAAATACCAAAAGAATTCGACGTTGGGATTTCTTCCATAAGCTTGATAAGATTTCATATTACAAAGTGTACTTGTAAAGCCTCTATTGCAAACATGCATGGTAGCATGTGAACGACTCTCTGGCCTATGTTCCATTGCAATGAACTTGGTTCTGTTCACCTTCTACAAATTTAACTTCTTCATCTTCTCAAACTTTTCAGCCATCGCAATAGCATCTAGAAAATCAAAACATCTAGATCCCTTCACTTGATACCAAAGCTCCTCACAAATCCCTTCAATAAACCCGCTCTTGAAGGCATCACCACTAATATCTAATGCATATTTATGGAGACTTAGGAACATTTCTTTGTACTCATCATCAAACAATCTATGCTTGTCACTTTCGTGTTGTCCAAAACTGTAGAAATCCATCTTCTTGTCCATATGGTAGTGTGAAGAATAGTAAAGCTTTTCTTCTTGCTCTCTAAATTCCTTCCATATAATCGAACTTGAACATGTCTGATCTACACACGGTACTTCCACCATAACTTTGCAATGCCACACAAGTGTAAGGTCCCAACCTTTGTCTTGGACTCCTCTATTATACTTTATGGAATAATGGAATGTTATATGGATTTTCATGTCTTGAGGGTTTCAATGTGATTTGTGTTTTGATTAAGCTAGTGAAGACTCATGAGGGTGTGAATGCACGTGGACTTATTCAAATATTTTTGAAGATATTTAGAAGAATTTTCATATGATAGTATTTTAGTTATGTTTTTTGTAAAAATAGTAGATTGCTTGAAAAGTGATGATTTTGTAAATAAAGCAGGTTTTTGTAAACACATGCTTTTCAAAGTGCCACCCTTATGTATCTTCTATTCAAGACATAATGAAAAGTACCTATAAATACACATGCTATGATAGACTCATCCATCAGAGTATGTGGGGAGAGATTGTACCCAATCTGGTATCAATTTTCTTATCTCTTTCTATTCTATTTACGCATTTGTGAGATATGGCTACTATACTATCATCTACATGCGTGCATTTGCAAGATCTCTTCAATACTCGTATCAGAGCCAAGGCATGTCAACAGAGATGTACATATCGACGTCCAATCATGATTCATGGCATCCACTCATGAATCGGCAACCATCTCAACTGTCCTGTCGAGTTTCTCATTTATCAAGTTCGTTAATTTGGTTTGTCAGTTTGTTTTTTTGAATTTTTTTGAATTTGGTACTATGCACTATGCTCCTATCACATTGTGCACTATGCTCCTATCACATTGTGCACTATGCTCACTATACTCACTCTACCCACTATACCCACTGTACCCCCTGTGCTCACTATGCTCACTATACTCATTGTACCCACTATACCCCCTGTGCTCATTAGGCTCATTGTACTCATTGTACCCACTGCATCCCTTGTGCTCATTGTGCTCACTATACTCATTGTGCTCACTATACTCATTGTACCCACTATACCCCCTGTGCTCACTATCCTCACTCTGCTCACTGTCCTCACTATGCTCATTGTGCTCACTGTTCTCACTATGCTCACTGTCCTCACTATGCTCACTGTGCATTGTTCATTGATCAAGTTCGATTCGGTTATCAGATTTTTTTTATCAAGTTTGTTTATCAAGTTTGTTTATCAAGTTTGTTTATCAAGTTTGTTTATCAAGTTTGTTTATCAAGTTCGTTTATCAACTTGGTTTATCAACTTCGTTTATCAATTTTGTTTATCAAGTTCACTTATCACTTCGTTAATTATCAGTTTGGTTATCATTTCACATTGTTCATTGTTCCAGTTTGGTTTGCTTATCGAATTCATTTATCAAGTTCATTTATCAAGTTCGTTTATCAAGTTCATTAATCAATTCACTTATCAATTTGGTTATTATTCAGTTACTCCAAGGCATCAATAAAGCATTGAACTATGGCATAACTTTGGCATCTTTGGCATCTTTGGCTTCTCTGGCACTCATGGTTCACTTGGTTCACTTTGGTTCCCTTTGGTTCCATTGGCAACCATTGGCTATGTGCGAACCAATTCTAACGCATGATTGGCAATAGAAGCTTAGTTCTTTCCCTAGTTAGCTTACTTATTTCTCTAGTTAGCCTACTTACAACCTCACACTTACAAGAGATATGCTTTATCCGCTAGCCTATTTTCACTTTTTGATACCTCATTCCTTTTAATTAATATTTAACATTACTTTTACCACTCTCTTTTCCATATTTAGTTATTTATGTATTTATTCAATTATTTAACACTCTCTTTCCCTTATTTATTTATTTATTTACTTATTTATTTATTTATTTATTTATCTCGTACTATCTTTTATTTATTTATTTAACACTCTCTTTCATTTATTTATTTATTTATTTATTTATTTATTTATTTATTTACTTACTTACTTATTTTCTGTTAACTTATTTGTTTATTTATGTATATATTTATTTAATATATATATATATATATATATATATATATATATATATATATATATATATATATATATATATATATTTCCAAGATGAAACGTTTCATTTTCTATTTTAATTCAAATATTGCTAATATTATTTTCACATGTTTACTAATAGGTTTTGGATCCTATCGATATTACAAAGCATTTTGGTAAGTTATTTATCAAATGCTATTTATTAAATGTATTTTTCTTCATCATGGTAAGTTATTAATTAAATATAATGTTTCGCACCATGCTTTTTCCAAAAGTTATTCTATCACATCAAGATGTTCATTTAGTAATCACTTTTGGGTTGCATTATTTCAAAATTTAGGTTCCAAAATAGACTTTAACCTTGCATATCATCCATAGTCACATTAATTTCTAGTTTTCCAATTCCATGCATGTGTTTACATGGAACATGATTCTGATGGTTCCGTGATGGGACATGTGACTGGCCATCCATGTCTATTTTACATCGAGAAGTGGTTGTAGAAAATTTTAGCTCATATATTGTGTAGTTTTATAGAAGAGCTTAGCTCATATTTTTGTAGAGGAATGAGTGATCGAGATTTTACTCTGCCATTGCAAGAGTCTTCACACTCTCTTCATGTCAAACTCATCACCATCTTCTTTACACTTAACCCTTTCTCAAAAAGTTACACCCATTCTCTATGATGCTCCTTATAGAAGTTGGCTTAAGTCGTATCACCAAAAAATGGCTTAAGTTTCTCCATGTTGGTCCTTCCAAACTACAGGAACCTTCAACAATAGATGTTTGACCACTTATACCTTGAGAGTTTTCATATTCTTCTTCAAGGAAAGTTTGATACCACTTCATCCAAATTTATCCCAAAGTTCTTTGCATTCCACATTGAATGTCTTGTTAACCTTTGAGTTGCACTAAATCTTTGATCAACAAGCTTCATTTTAAGTATCTTAATAGTTGTTTCTTCAAATGACCTATCTATGTGAATATAAATCATATTGAAAAATTGCAACCTCATCCAAATTAAACTATCATGCACTATGAGAGCTCCTTCTACCCCTTGATCCATTTTTGTACGATATCACCTTCAATGTATATTTATCTCCATAAGTATTATAACGTTTAGTGGTATACTGATGAATAGTGAAACTATCTTATTCTAATTTTCATCCATTGTTAAACTTAATAAAGAGAAAATCCAAAATGGTCTTCCTAAATCATCCTCACTAGCTATTCTATCCAAAAGAGTCCGTAGACTTATATTTCTACATTACCAGACCACTGTGCTTCACTTTTCCTTAAGCTTCTTGGAGCCACATAAGTATTCCTTTTGTGAGGAGTAAGATTACTTTGCAATGGATCAAGAATATTCTAATAATTGAAATCGGATACGACTTTTACACTCTAAGATTTTGTGATAAAGTTGCATCAATCCTCCAAGCTCCTTTATTCAAAATGGCAAGTGCACCATCTAAGAAAAAATAATTAGAATCATGCATATGGATTAAATGAACAAACTTGATGAAGAAATCTAATGAAATTCACTCCAATTAATTCGACTAGTGAGTAATTATTACTTTACGATCAATGTTTTTTAAGATGACATTTAAAGGATTGTATGATCCATGAATCTCTTGGATTGGTTATTATCGTTAACAAAAACCTTCATGAATATGCATCTAAGTGCATCACAAACAAGCTCAAATATAAGAAGATGGGGCCTCTTGCATGGCACATTAATTCTTGTATGATTGATTTTGAAGTCTTATATTGATCATTAACATTGAATACCTAAATCCCCTTGTACTTGCACACAATTCAATGCCACAAAATTTCAATATTAGGGTTCAATGAAATTCTTACATCCCCTTAGATGAGAATCAACAAAATCAAAACCATATGAATCAGAAATACAACCAGAGGAAATGCTAGTTGATACATACATTACGATGACGTTGACGATGATGCTGACGATGACGATGATGATGCCCCTGCTCATTACATTGCGGCGACACTTTGTTTCCGAATTCCATTGCCTACACTTTGTTTCGGAAGGCATGCTAATGCAAACTTTTTCTGTTGCCTAAGGAGGCAATCAGAAATACCAAAAGAATTCGACGTTGGGATTTGTTCCATAAGCTTGATAAGATTTCATATTACAAAGTGTACTTGTAAAGCCTCTATTGCAAACATGCATGGTAGCATGTGAACGACTTTTGCACGAAAATTGAAGTTAAGATCCTTGTTGTGGAGCATAGTTCTTGCCATTTCCATGAAACTTTGGATTTCTCTTTTTCCAACACCATCTTCAGATGAGTATAACGTTGTGTATGGTCATGACTCGCACCTTTCTGTTTAAAGATATTATGAAATCCCATGATTAAACAGCTCACCACCCCAATTTTATCATATGGTCTTCAAAGAGGTGGGCGACTTATTCTCTAGTTGATATATCCATTCCTTGAGCTTGGAGAAGGCTTCATTTTGGGCCTTGAGGAAATAAACCCAAATAAATCTAGAGTGGTGATCTACTAAACGATAAAAGTGGATGGAATAACTCAGAGAAAGGGTATTTATATGAGCGCAAATGTCCATATAAACTAGAGCAAGTGAACTCTTGAATCTAGTGGATGCCCCTTTTCGGAATAGGTACTCTATGCTGTTTTCCTTGTGTACATGTTTGACAAACATGCTTTACTTGAGTTATCTTGAGAAAAAACTTGACAAGGTAGGATGATGAGATCTTTTGAAGATATGGGGTATTTTTATATCCTTCACGCCACAATCCTAGGAGTCATTCCCTAAAAACAAAGTACGAAATCTGGTAGATCCCTTTGGCTTCAATACCATAAGTAATGACCTCTTGGTTGGAATGAGCGATGATTTTCACTATAGTAGCATCAAGGAGTTCTTGTTTTTTTTGTTTACTTTGTGATAGATTTGACTTAGAATAGGTTCATTGATAGATTTGACACAAACAGCACAATACCAAGGTCCTTAAATTCTCCTTTCTTATTAGTTATACTAAACTTATCTTTCCGCTTGTTACGTAAATGTCTATTATTGCTCGGATATACTTTACTTGACTATTGTGTGATGAACGTGATGTTTATTATCAAATATCCTATTGTGTGATGAACGTGATATTACTAAAGCATTCTGTTCAATCGAAAACCAATAAAACTTGCCTTTTTTTATATAACGAAACCTCTATAAGAGTCTATTTTGCCACAAAACAAAAAACACATAAATGTTTTTGTAGAAGGGTCATCCAAAGCTTAAATATTCACATCTAGTGGAGCATCAAATGAAAATGAACAAAGGTAATCCACTTTTGATGCATCCTTAGAGGTAATTCGTGCTTTGATCTCTAAATAGTATGATTGCATTGTTGATGAAAAAGCTACAAGAATCACGAACACAAACACATATAAATGTATAATACTTATCCTATGAGGATATCTACAAGCCTTCCTTGCAAGTAGCTGAGACAACCAACAAGATCTCCAAAAGAACGAGTGATACCTCCATGAGCATGAGGAAAACCTCCATGAGCACCACCAAGGCCTCCACCTAATGCTTTTCTAGCATAATGAGAGCACATATGCAGAAGCAAGATGAGTTAGAACATGTACGCACACATAAAATGAGTATGAGACTCAAAAGACTGAGTAGACCATGAAATGGGAAAAGTCACATATGGATTAGAGTGGGTTATCCAAATACATTGAGTGAGCTCTAAAGCTTCTAAAAAGGTACAAAAGTGGGGAGATTTATCCCTATGTATAATTGGAGAAATATCTCAAAGTATGTTACACGTGGGATAATTCTCTTTAAAGAGAATCAATACAAAAAGAGGTCAAACAAAAATTCTCCAACAGAAAGCCACATGAGTCTTTGACTATGTATGATTCACGCAAAGACTCGTGTGACCAAGACCAAAGCTACTTTGAATTCGTTGGAAATAATGTCTATGAGGAAGAGATACTATAGGAACTTCAATATTTGGAACATTCTATATTCTTGCATCACATTCCACCCTCCAACACTTCTTGGAATTATGTGTTCTAATTTGGAAGTCTATGTTGTTTGTTAAATGTCATTGAGGTCAATGATATTTAGAAGGAGTGAGATTTTATTGTTGCATATTTTTTTTATACTGTTATGTCCTACCATTGTTGTATTCATATAGGTCCACAATGCCAATGGGTAAAGCATTAGAGCTTGAGGGACCCTTTCATGTGTAGCTTCTCATGCATCCTAAGTAGGATGATAAATCATTATAGTCTCAAAGTTTCATGAGAAATTTATTTAGAGAGTTCTAACTTGATTACATCTAAGGAAATAATGGAGATGAAGTGCAAAATAGTTGAATACACAAATTTTTCTTTGAACTTATATAAATTGTGTCTTTAGTTCATGTTTACATCTAAAGTAATGATGCGTAGCGCTATGAAAACATGAAAATTTGGAAATTCCTCTTCTTAGAACAATTTGAGGTTTTTGTCTGTGGTTTCATGCAATATGTTTTCATGAAATGTAAACACGTCATCTTTAGGAGATGCACTAGATCGTAGGAAAGATCTTACATGAAATGCAAAAGCTTTTCTTATTTAATGAGTAAGGGCATTTCTCCTATCAAATTCAAGTATAAACCTATGCTTTGTGATGTCAAAACCTTCAATTATTTGATCTTGACTGATTCATGAGCTTTATGAAATAATGGAGAGTTTCATGGATTTATGTTTCGAAGTTGTATAGGTAAACCCAAACTTTATCATACGATGATACCTTTGAACTTTCTTTTACTACATCTTACAAGATTTAGATGTTTAGAAGTAAAACATTTCCCAAAAAGAAACTTTATGGCATGCTATGGTATGGAAATTAGGGATCTCTAAGGGTGGTTGAAAATCACAAAGTTAGATAAAACATGCCAAATTTTAGAGAGAGAGAGAGAGAGAACGTGGTTGTATGTGAACACACTCACACACAACAGTTAAAATCTATCTTAAATGCCTTGCATGCTTGACATGGTGCCATGGCTATCAAAATGTCTTATATTTGAGAACAACTTGAGACTAGATTAGAGAGATAGAGAGAGAGAGAGAGAGAGGGAAATTGCTAGATAATGCTTCCAACCTGATGTAATGGAGTAAGTCTATTTTTCTAGGTCTAAAACAATTTTGAAGACTACTGCAGATCATCATATGTTGACCAATCGATGTGCATTGTTCAGTGGACTAAGCTATGCTTTCTCATTTATTTTTGAGATCAACATATAATTGGCAAAACTATTGTACATCTAGAAGTGGTTGTAGAAGAACATAGCTCATATATTGTGTAGCTTTATAGAAGAGCTTAGCTCATATTTTTCTAGAGGAACTCAACTTATTTATCTTCTTACTAGTGCAAGTTCTTTGTAGTTTTCTCCATTTAAAAACTTAAGTATAGATTTAATTAATAATTTATATCAGAGTGTTGAAATGGTTCATTTCTTACTTTCAATAACAGCATTTTGTTTAGCTATATGAGATGGCGTTGATTGAGATTTTACTCTGCCATTGAAAGAGTCTTCACACTCTCTTCATGTCAAACTCATCACCATCTTCTTTACACTTAACTCTTTCTCAACAATTAACACCCATTCTCTATGATGCTCCTTCTAGAAATTGGCCTAACTCGCTTACGTTTCTCCATGATGCTCCTTCCAAACTACACGATCCTTCAACAATAGATCTTTGACCACTTATACCTTGAGAGTTTTCATATTCTTCTTCAAGGCAAGTTTGATACCACTTCATCCAAATTTATCGCAAAGTTCTTTGCATTCCACATTGAATGTCTCGTTAACCTTTGAGTTGCACTAAATCTTTGATCAACAAGCTTCATTTTAAGTATCTTAATAGTTATTTCTTCAAATGACCTATCTGTGTGAATATAAATCATATGGGAAAATTGCAACCTCAGCCAAATTAAACTATCATGCACCAAGAGAGCTCCTTCTACCCTTTGATCCTTTTACAATTTTAGTACGACATCATCTTCAATGTATATTTATCTCCATAAGTATTATAACGTTTAGTGGTATACTAATGAACAACTAGTGAGACTATCTTAGATTGGGTTATGCGACCCCATTGAGTGAGCTCTAAAGCTTCTAACAAGGCACAAAAGTGGGGAGAGTTATCCCTATGTGTATATGGAGAAATTTCTCAAAGTATGTTACACGTGGGATAATTCTCTTTAAAGAGAATCAATACAAAAAGAAGTCAAACAAAAAGTCTCCAAGAGAAAGCTACATGAGTCTCTCACTATGTATGATTCACGCAAAGACTCCTGTGGCTTATAGAGTTTTCTAGGGTATGACCAAGACCAAAGCTACTTTGAATTTGTTGGAAATAATGTCTATGAGGAAGAGATACAATCAGAACTTCAATATTTGGAACATTCTATATTCTTGCATCACATTCCACCCTGCAACCCTTCTTGCAATTATGTGTTCTAATTTGGAAGTCTTTATTGTTTGTTAAATTTCATTGAGGTCAATGATATTTAGAAGGTTATGAGATTTTATTGTTCCATATTTTTTTACACTTTTATGGCCTACCATTGTTCTATTCATATAGCTCAGAATGCCAATGGGTAAAACATTAGAACTTGAGGGACCCTTTCATGTGTAGCTTCTCATGCATCCTAAGTAGGATGATAAATCATTATAGTCTCAAAGTTTAATGAGAACTTTATTTAGAGAGTTCTAACTTGATTCCATCTCATGAAAACATCAAGGTCAAGTACAAAATAGTTGAATACGCAAATTTTTCTTTGAAGTTATATAAAATGTGTCTTTAGTTCATGTTTACATCTAATGTAATGATGCATAGTGCTATGAAATTATGGAAAATTGGAAATTCTTCTGCTAAGAACAATTGAGGTTTTCATTTGTGGTTTCATGCAATATGTTTTCATGAAGTGTAAACACCTCATCTTTAGGAGATGCACTAGATCGTAGGAAAGATCTTACATGAAATGCGAAAGCTTTTCTTATTTAATGAGTAAGGGCATTTCTCCTATAAAATTCAAGTATAAACCTATGCTTTGTGATGTCAAAACCTTCAATTATTTGATCTTGACTGATCCATGAGCTTTATAAAATAATGGAGAGCTTCATGGATATTTTAGAACAAGTGAATAAGGATTTCCTTATGGAAGTTGTATAGGTAAAGTCAAAATTTATCATACGATGATACCTTTGTACTCTTTTTAACTACATCTTACAAGATTTAGATGTTTAGAAGTAGTACATTTCTTAGAAAGAAATTTTATGGCATGCCATGTATCGAAATTTGGATCTCTAAGGGTGGTTGAAAATCACAAAGTTACATAAAACATGCCAAATTTTTGAGCGAGAGAGAGAAAGAGCTAGAGAGAGAGCGAGAGAGAGAGAGAGAGAGATAAAGATAGGGGGAGAGAGAGAGAGAGAGCGAGAGTGAGAGAGAGTGAGTGAGAGAGAGAGAGAGAACGTGGCTGTATGTGAACACACTCACACACAATAGTTAAAATCTATCTAAAATGCCTTGCATGCTTGACATGGTGCCATGGCTATAAAAATGTCTTATATTTGAGAACAACTTGAGAGTAGATTAGAGAGAGAGAGAGGGAAATTGCTAAATAATGCTTCCAACCTGATGCAATGGAGTAAGTCTACTTTTCTAGGTCTAGAACAATTTTGAAAACTACTGCAGATCATCATATGTTGACCAATCGATGTGCATTATTCATTGGACTAATTTATGGTTTCTCATTTATTTCAGAGATCAGCATATAATTGTCGAAACTATTGTACATCGAGAAATGGTTGTAGAAAATTTTAGCTCATATATTGTGTAGTTTTATAGAAGAGCTTAGCTCATATTTTTGTAGAGGAATGAGCGATCGAGATTTTACTCTGCCATTGCAAGAGTCTTCACACTCTCTTCATGTCAAACTCATCACCATCTTCTTTATACTTAACCCTTTCTCAACAAGTTACACCCATTCTCTATGACGCTCCTTCTAGAAGTTGGCTTAAGTCGTATCACCAAAAAATGGCTTAAGTTTCTCCATGTTGGTCCTTCCAAACTACAGGAACCTTCAACAATAGATGTTTGACCACTTATACTTGAGAGTTTTCATATTCTTCTTCAAGGAAAGTTTGATACCACTTCATCCAAATTTATCCCAAAGATCTTTGCATTCCACATTGAATGTCTTGTTAACCTTTGAGTTGCACTAAATCTTTGATCAACAAGCTTCATTTTAAGTATCTTAATAGTTGTTTCTTCAAATGACCTATCTATGTGAATATAAATCATATTGGAAAATTGCAACCTCATCCAAACTAAACTATCATGCACTATGAGAGCTCCTTCTACCCCGTGATCCTTTTCAGTACGATATCACCTTCAATGTATATTTATCTCCATAAGTATTATAACGTTTAGTGGTATACTGATGAATAGTGAAACTATCTTATTCTAATTTTCATCCATTGTTAAACTTAATGAAGAGAAAATCCAAAATGGTCTTCCTAAATCATCCTCACTAGCTATTCTATCCAAAAGAGTCCGTAGACTTATATTTCTACATTACCAGACCACTGTGCTTCACTTTTCCTTAAGCTTCTTGGAGCCACATAAGTATTCATTTTGTGAGGAGTAAGATTACTTTGCAATGGATCAAGAATATTCTAATAATTGAAATCGGATACGACTTTTACACTCTAAGATTTTGTGATAAAGTTGCATCAATCCTCCAAGCTCCTTTATTCAAAATGGCAAGTGCACCATCTAAGAAAAAATAATTAGAATCATGCATATGGATTAAATGAACAAACTTGATGAAGAAATCTAATGAAATTCACTCCAATTAATTCGACTAGTGAGTAATTATTACTTTACGATCAATGTTTTTTAAGATGACATTTAAAGGATTGTATGATCCATGAATCTCTTGGATTGGTTATTATCGTTAACAAAAACCTTCATGAATATGCATCTAAGTGCATCACAAACAAGCTCAAATATAAGAAGATGGGGCCTCTTGCATGGCACATTAATTCTTGTATGATTGATTTTGAAGTCTTATATTGATCATTAACATTGAATACCTAAATCCCCTGTACTTGCACACAATTCAATGCCACAAAATTTTAATATTAGGGTTCAATGAAATTCTTACATCCCCTTAGATGAGAATCAACAAAATCAAAACCATATGAATCAAAAATACAACCAGAGGAAATGCTAGTTGATACATACATTACGATGACGTTGACGATGATGCTGACGATGACGATGATGATGCCCCTGCTCATTACATTGTGGCGACACTTTGTTTCGGAATTCCATTGCCTACACTTTGTTTCGGAAGGCATGCTAATGCAAACTTTTTCTGTTGCCTAAGGAGGCAATCAGAAATACCAAAAGAATTCGACGTTGGGATTTCTTCCATAAGCTTGATAAGATTTCATATTACAAAGTGTACTTGTAAAGCCTCTATTGCAAACATGCATGGTAGCATGTGAACGACTCTCTGGCCTATGTTCCATTGCAATGAACTTGGTTCTGTTCACCTTCTACAAATTTAACTTCTTCATCTTCTCAAACTTTTCAGCCATCGCAATAGCATCTAGAAAATCAAAACATCTAGATCCCTTCACTTGATACCAAAGCTCCTCACAAATCCCTTCAATAAACCCGCTCTTGAAGGCATCACCACTAATATCTAATGCATATTTATGGAGACTTAGGAACATTTCTTTGTACTCATCATCAAACAATCTATGCTTGTCACTTTCGTGTTGTCCAAAATTGTAGAAATCCATCTTCTTGTCCATATGGTAGTGTGAAGAATAGTAAAGCTTTTCTTCTTGCTCTCTAAATTCCTTCCATATAATCAAACTTGAACATGTCTGATCTGCACACGGTACTTCCACCATAACTTTGCAATGCCACACAAGTGTAAGGTCCCAACCTTTGTCTTGGACTCCTCTATTATACTTTATGGAATAATGGAATGTTATATGGATTTTCATGTCTTGAGGGTTTCAATGTGATTTGTGTTTTGATTAAGCTAGTGAAGACTCATGAGGGTGTGAATGCACGTGGACTTATTCAAATATTTTTGAAGATATTTAGAAGAATTTTCATATGATAGTATTTTAGTTATGTTTTTTGTAAAAATAGTAGATTGCTTGAAAAGTGATGATTTTGTAAATAAAGCAAGTTTTTGTAAACACATGCTTTTCAAAGTGCCACCCTTATGTATCTTCTATTCAAGACATAATGAAAAGTACCTATAAATACACATGCTATGATAGACTCATCCATCAGAGTATGTGGGGAGAGATTGTACCCAATCTGGTATCAATTTTCTTATCTCTTTCTATTCTATTTACGCATTTGTGAGATTTGGCGACTATACTATCATCTACATGCGTGCATTTGCAAGATCTCTTCAATACTCGTATCAGAGCCAAGGCATGTCAACAGAGATGTACATATCGACGTCCAATCATGATTCATGGCATCCACTCATGAATCGGCAACCATCTCAACCGTCCTGTCGAGTTTCTCATTTATCAAGTTCGTTTGTTTTTGGTTTGTCAGTTTGTTTTTTTGAATTCTTTTGAATTTGGTACTATGCACTATGCTCCTATCACATTGTGCACTATGCTCCTATCACATTGTGCACTATGCTCACTATACTCACTCTACCCACTATACCCACTGTACCCCCTGTGCTCACTATGCTCACTATACTCATTGTACCCACTATACCCCCTGTGCTCATTAGGCTCATTGTACTCATTGTACCCACTGCATCCCTTGTGCTCATTGTGCTCACTATACTCATTGTGCTCACTATACTCATTGTACCCACTATACCCCCTGTGCTCACTATCCTCACTCTGCTCACTGTCCTCACTATGCTCATTGTGCTCACTGTCCTCACTATGCTCACTGTCCTCACTATGCTCACTGTGCATTGTTCATTGTTCAAGTTCGATTCGGTTATCAGATTTTTTTTATCAAGTTTGTTTATCAAGTTTGTTTATCAAGTTTGTTTATCAAGTTCGTTTATCAACTTGGTTTATCAACTTCGTTTATCAATTTTGTTTATCAAGTTCACTTATCACTTCGTTAATTATCAGTTTGGTTATCATTTCACATTGTTCATTGTTCCAGTTTGGTTTGCTTATCGAATTCATTTATCAAGTTCATTTATCAAGTTCGTTTATCAAGTTCATTAATCAATTCACTTATCAATTTGGTTATTATTCAGTTACTCCAAGGCATCAATAAAGCATTGAACTATGGCATAACTTTGGCATCTTTGGCTTCTCTGGCACTCATGGTTCACTTGGTTCACTTTGGTTCCCTTTGGTTCCATTGGCAACCATTGGCTATGTGCGAACCAATTCTAACGCATGATTGGCAATAGAAGCTTAGTTCTTTCCCTAGTTAGCTTACTTATTTGTCTAGTTAGCCTCTTTACAACCTCACACTTACAAGAGATATGCTTTATCCGCTAGCCTATTTTCACTTTTTGATACCTCATTCCTTTTAATTAATATTTAACATTACTTTTACCACTCTCTTTTCCATATTTAGTTATTTATGTATTTATTCAATTATTTAACACTCTCTTTCCCTTATTTATTTATTTATTTACTTATTTATTTATTTATTTATTTATCTCCTACTATCTTTTATTTATTTATTTAACACTCTCTTTCATTTATTTATTTATTTATTTATTTATTTATTTATTTATTTATTTATTTACTTACTTACTTATTTTTTGTTAACTTATTTGTTTATTTATGTATATATTTATTTTATATATATATATATATATATATATATATATATATATATATATATATATATATATATATATATATATATATATATATATATATATATATATATATATATATATATATTTCCAAGATGAAACGTTTCATTTTCTATTTTAATTCAAATATTGCTAACATTATTTTCACATGTTTACTAATAGGTTTTGGATCCTATCGATATTACAAAGGATTTTGGTAAGTTATTTATCAAATGCTATTTATTAAATGTATTTTTCTTCATCATGGTAAGTTATTAATTAAATATAATGTTTCGCACCATGCTTTTTCCAAAAGTTATTCTATCACATCAAGATGTTCATTTAGTAATCACTTTTGGGTTGCATTATTTCAAAATTTAGGTTCCAAAATAGACTTTAACCTTGCATATCATCCATAGTCACATTAATTTCTAGTTTTCCAATTCCATGCATGTGTTTACATGGAACATGATTCTGATGGTTCCGTGATGGGACATGTGACTGGCCATCCATGTCTATTTTACATCGAGAAGTGGTTGTAGAAAATTTTAGCTCATATATTGTGTAGTTTTATAGAAGAGCTTAGCTCATATTTTTGTAGAGGAATGAGCGATCGAGATTTTACTCTGCCATTGCAAGAGTCTTCACACTCTCTTCATGTCAAACTCATCACCATCTTCTTTACACTTAACCCTTTCTCAAAAAGTTACACCCATTCTCTATGATGCTCCTTCTAGAAGTTGGCTTAAGTCGTATCACCAAAAAATGGCTTAAGTTTCTCCATGTTGGTCCTTCCAAACTACAGGAACCTTCAACAATAGATGTTTGACCACTTATACCTTGAGAGTTTTCATATTCTTCTTCAAGGAAAGTTTGATACCACTTCATCCAAATTTATCCCAAAGTTCTTTGCATTCCACATTAAATGTCTTGTTAACCTTTGAGTTGCACTAAATCTTTGATCAAGAAGCTTCATTTTAAGTATCTTAATAGTTGTTTCTTCAAATGACCTATCTATGTGAATATAAATCATATTGGAAAATTGCAA
Source organism: Ceratopteris richardii (assembly GCA_020310875.1). Taxonomy (NCBI): domain Eukaryota; kingdom Viridiplantae; phylum Streptophyta; class Polypodiopsida; order Polypodiales; family Pteridaceae; genus Ceratopteris; species Ceratopteris richardii. The sequence goes on from CM035437.1 coordinate 39,535,623, forward strand.
CCTCATCCAAATTAAACTATCATGCACTATGAGAGCTCCTTCTACCCCGTGATCCTTTTTAGTACGATATCACCTTCAATGTATATTTATCTCCATAAGTATTATAACGTTTAGTGGTATACTGATGAATAGTGAAACTATCTTATTCTAATTTTCATCCATTGTTAAACTTAATAAAGAGAAAATCCAAAATGGTCTTCCTAAATCATCCTCACTAGCTATTCTATCCAAAAGAGTCCGTAGACTTATATTTCTACATTACCAGACCACTGTGCTTCACTTTTCCTTAAGCTTCTTGGAGCCACATAAGTATTCCTTTTGTGAGGAGTAAGATTACTTTGCAATGGATCAAGAATATTCTAATAATTGAAATCGGATACGACTTTTACACTCTAAGATTTTGTGATAAAGTTGCATCAATCCTCCAAGCTCCTTTATTCAAAATGGCAAGTGCACCATCTAAGAAAAAATAATTAGAATCATGCATATGGATTAAATGAACAAACTTGATGAAGAAATCTAATGAAATTCACTCCAATTAATTCGACTAGTGAGTAATTATTACTTTACGATCAATGTTTTTTAAGATGACATTTAAAGGATTGTATGATCCATGAATCTCTTGGATTGGTTATTATCGTTAACAAAAACCTTCATGAATATGCATCTAAGTGCATCACAAACAAGCTCAAATATAAGAAGATGGGGCCTCTTGCATGGCACATTAATTCTTGTATGATTGATTTTGAAGTCTTATATTGATCATTAACATTGAATACCTAAATCCCCTGTACTTGCACACAATTCAATGCCACAAAATTTCAATATTAGGGTTCAATGAAATTCTTACATCCCCTTAGATGAGAATCAACAAAATCAAAACCATATGAATCAAAAATACAACCAGAGGAAATGCTAGTTGATACATACATTACGATGACGTTGACGATGATGCTGACGATGACGATGATGATGCCCCTGCTCATTACATTGCGGCGACACTTTGTTTCGGAATTCCATTGCCTACACTTTGTTTCAGAAGGCATGCTAATGCAATTTTTTTCTGTTGCCTAAGGAGGCAATCAGAAATACCAAAAGAATTCGACGTTGGGATTTCTTCCATAAGCTTGATAAGATTTCATATTACGAAGTGTACTTGTAAAGCCTCTATTGCAAACATGCATGGTAGCATGTGAACGACTCTCTTGCCTATGTTCCATTGCAATGAACTTGGTTCTGTTCACCTTCTACAAATTTAACTTCTCCATCTTCTCAAACTTTTCAGCCATCGCAATAGCATCTAGAAAATCAAAACATCTAGATCCCTTCACTTGATACCAAAGCTCCTCACAAATCCCTTCAATAAACCCGCTCTTGAAGGCATCACCACTAATATCTAATGCATATTTATGGAGACTTAGGAACATTTCTTTGTACTCATCATCAAACAATCTATGCTTGTCACTTTCGTGTTGTCCAAAATTGTAGAAATCCATCTTCTTGTCCATATGGTAGTGTGAAGAATAGTAAAGCTTTTCTTCTTGCTCTCTAAATTCCTTCCATATAATCCAACTTGAACATGTCTGATCTGCACACGGTACTTCCACCATAACTTTGCAATGCCACACAAGTGTAAGGTCCCAACCTTTGTCTTGGACTCCTCTGTTATACTTTATGGAATAATGGAATATTATATGGATTTTCATGTCTTGAGGGTTTCAATGTGATTTGTGTTTTGATTAAGCTAGTGAAGACTCATGAGGGTGTGAATGCACGTGGACTTATTCAAATATTTTTGAAGATATTTAGAAGAATTTTCATATGATAGTATTTTAGTTATGTTTTTTGTAAAAATAGTAGATTGCTTGAAAAGTGATGATTTTGTAAATAAAGCAGGTTTTTGTAAACACATGCTTTTCAAAGTGCCACCCTTATGTATCTTCTATTCAAGACATAATGAAAAGTACCTATAAATACACATGCTCTGATAGACTCATCCATCAGAGTATGTGGGGGGAGATTGTACCCAATCTGGTATCAATTTTCTTATCTCTTTCTATTCTATTTACGCATTTGTGAGATTTGGCTACTATACTATCCTCTACATGCGTGCATTTGCAAGATCTCTTCAATACTCGTATCAGAGCCAAGGCATGTCAACAGAGATGTACATATCGATGTCCAATCATGATTCATGGCATCCACTCATGAATCAGCAACCATCTCAACTGTCCTGTCGAGTTTCTCATTTATCAAGTTCGTTTGTTTTTGGTTTGTCAGTTTGTTTTTTTGAATTTTTTTGAATTTGGTACTATGCACTATGCTCCTATCACATTGTGCACTATGCTCACTATACTCACTCTACCCACTATACCCACTGTACCCCCTGTGCTCACTATGCTCACTATACTCATTGTACCCACTATACCCCCTCTGCTCATTAGGCTCATTGTACTCATTGTACCCACTACACCCCTTGTGCTCATTGTGCTCACTATACTCATTGTACCGACTATACCCCCTGTGCTCACTATCCTCACTCTGCTCACTGTCCTCACTATGCTCACTGTGCTCACTGTCCTCACTATGCTCACTGTGCATTGTTCATTGTTCAAGTTCGATTCGGTTATCAGATTTTTTTTATCAAGTTTGTTTATCAAGTTCATTTATCAACTTGGTTTATCAACTTCGTTTATCAATTTTGTTTATCAAGTTCACTTATCACTTCGTTAATTATCAGTTTGGTTATCATTTCACATTGTTCATTGTTCCAGTTTGGTTTGCTTATCGAATTCATTTATCAAGTTCATTTATCAAGCTCGTTTATCAAGTTCATTAATCAATTCACTTATCAATTTGGTTATTATTCAGTTACTCCAAGGCATCAATAAAGCATTGAACTATGGCATAACTTTGGCATCTTTGGCTTCTCTGGCACTCATGGTTCACTTGGTTCACTTTGGTTCCCTTTGGTTCCATTGGCAACCATTGGCTATGTGTGAACCAATTCTAACGCATGATTGGCAATAGAAGCTTAGTTCTTTCCCTAGTTAGCTTACTTATTTCTCTAGTTAGCCTACTTACAACCTCACACTTACAAGAGATATGCTTTATCCACTAGCCTATTTTCACTTTTTGATACCTCATTACTTTTATTTAATATTTAACATTACTTTTACCACTCTCTTTTCCATATTTAGTTATTTATGTATTTATTCAATTATTTAACACTCTCTTTCCCTTATTTATTTATTTATTTACTTATTTATTTATTTATTTATTTATCTCGTACTATCTTTTATTTATTTATTTAACACTCTCTTTCATTTATTTATTTATTTATTTATTTATTTATTTATTTATTTATTTATTTATTTATTTATTTATTTATTTATTTATTTATTTACTTACTTATTTTTTGTTAACTTATTTGTTTATTTATGTATATATTTATTTAATATATATATATATATATATATATATATATATATATATATATATATATATATATATATATATATATATATATATATATATATATATATATATATATATATATATATTTCCAAGATGAAACGTTTCATTTTCTATTTTAATTCAAATATTGCTAACATTATTTTCACATGTTTACTAATAGGTTTTGGATCCTATCGATATTACAAAGGATTTTGGTAAGTTATTTATCAATTGCTATTTATTAAATGTATTTTTCTTCATCATGGTAAGTTATTAATTAAATATAATGTTTCGCACCATGCTTTTTCCAAAAGTTATTCTATCACATCAAGATGTTCATTTAGTAATCACTTTTGGGTTGCATTATTTCAAAATTTAGGTTCCAAAATAGACTTTAACCTTGCATATCATCCATAGTCACATTAATTTCTAGTTTTCCAATTCCATGCATGTGTTTACATGGAACATGATTCTGATGGTTCCGTGATGGGACATGTGACTGGCCATCCATGTCTATTTTATTATTATCAATTGAGGTCAGTTGCTTATCAACTAGGAGGCATGTTATACTTTATGGCATAATGGAATGTTATATGGATTTTAATGTCTTGAGGGTTTTAATGTGATTTGTGTTTTGATTTAGCAGGTGAAGACGCATGAGGGTGTGAATGCACTTGGACTTATTCATATTTATTTGAAGACATTTAGAAGAATATTTAAAAGATAGTATTTTAGTTATGTTTTTGTAAAAATAGTAGGTTGCTTGAAAAGCAAAGATTATGTAAATAAAGCATATTTTTGTAAACGCATGCTTTTTGAAGTGCTACCCTCATGTATCTTCTATTCAAGACATAATGAAAAATACCTATCAATACACCTGCTCTGATAGACTCATCCATCAGAGTCTGTGTGGGGAGATTGTACCCAATCTAGTGTCGATTCCATTGTCTCTTTGTATTCTATTTATGCTTTTGTGTGATTTTGTTTCTATACTATCCTTTGTGCATGTGCATCTGCAAGATCTGCTCAACATCCTCACTAAATTTTCAAAGATCAAAGAACCCTTCTAGCTCTTCAATCCATGCCTCTAGATCTTCATTGCTCTTCTTCTCACCATCAAATTCATTCAATTTTGTGTTCCTGAAGATGGTTGAGGGCAAGCTCATCTACCTCCACATCTTCATAATTGTGTTTCTATCTTTCTCTAGGCACACTAGATGCCCTCATGCCTTCATCCACTTCATCATTCAGCTCCACAAATAAATTTGTTGTGCCTTCTGGTTGCTTTCCACCTAGCTCTTTGCATAATTCTCCAAGAAGCTTCTAAATAAGCTCCACTCGCTAACTAGTCTTTTATGTCAAATCTTGCATTCATCCCCAAGGATTAATTGTGCTCTAATACCAGTAGTAGCACTTCCTCAATCTTAATCTATCCAGATCTATCTCAAGAGCTTCATCGCTCTTCTTCTCACCATCAAAATCATTCAATTTTGCCTTCTTGAAGACTTGGTTGAGGGCAAACTCACCTAATTCCATATCTCCATAATTGTGTTTCTATCTTCCTCTAGGCATAGCAAACGTTCCTGCATCTTCATCCACTTCATCATTTAGCTCCAAGAAAAAATTTAGTGTGCCTTCTGGTTGCTTTTTGCCTCGTTCTTTGCATAGTTCTCCAAGAAGTTTCTGAATAAGCCCCTCTTGTTCACAAATCTTTTGTGTCAAACCTTCCATCATTCTCCAAGGATCAATTCTACTCTAATACCACTTGTAGCACTTCCTCAATCACAAGCTATCCTCAATCATAATTATCTTATCTCTCAAAAAATAATTAAGCTTGCATGAGACAAGATAAAATCTGATGTGTAAGTGTAGACAAGATATGAATCACAAAAAGATAAGTTCTCAAAAAAATGAGGAATAAGCTTAAGCTTGTGAGACACAAAAATGTTGAACTCTTTGACCTACACAATAGTGTTAAAGATGACCTAGGTCCAAATCTACTTCCAAGAACATTTTTTGAGCCTTAGAAATTTAGAAAATCTAGAGAGAGAATAAAATCAAGGCATTTTCTTATAATGAAGTAAACATAGAGCCTTAAACAAGGCACTTAAAACATGATTCACAAAATTTTGACAGAGACACTTTTATTCTCTTATGCATGCTCTACCTTTCTCTCATAGAGCAGTTCTCTTAATTATTTCATCTTCATGTTCAATTTTCAACTAGAAGATATGATGTCGATAAGGTTTAAAGAGAGAATATAAAACTAATCCCTAAATTTTGCATGCATGCATAAAATGACTTGATTCTTCATTCTAAACTTTATACCCACAATGTAATTCGGAAAGTTCAAAATGATTTATTTCACTATGGAAAGCCTATTACAAAAGAAGGATAATGTGCCAAAAAAATCTTTAAGTTCACCCAAGTCAAATCTTCGACTCGATGTGTGCCATTTAAACAAATTATCTACTATAGATCTATTTCTAGATAATATTTTCTTCCTATCTAATACTATTTTAGGTTGAAGCTCAAAAGAGCCATCATCTTTTAGCTTATAGTCATCCTACAAAACATGAGAAACATAAGGTACATATCTTTTAAGTAAGCTAACATGAAATATAGGATGCATATTTGAATGTTCACCTAATTCCAACAAACATGCAAGAGATCCAATCTTTTGGAAACTTTAAAAGGGCTTGTCTATTGTGGAGAAAGTCTATGATGCTTTCCTAGGGAGCAAGGGCATCAGACATATGAATACTCAAACAAGAAAATCTTTTGGCTTGCACAATCAAAGGTGATAAACATCATTGATGAAGGTGCAACAATTGACAAAGCAGATGATGGAGGTAAGTGCCCTAACTCTACTTTATGTTGCATAATGGCTAGTTTTTTCCCAAGGGCTTCTACAATTACAATTTGGGGTGTGATTTCTATGCATATAATAGATTTTTTATCGATTCGAGTAGATTGCATTGTTTTATATCTTTCAATGTGGTACAAAATTCAGGGATACCCCTTAATATGTAGATAACATGTAAAGGTTCTCTTTTCTAGTGAAATAATTCATTTTGAATTTTTTGAATTTTATTGTGGGGATAATGCTTAGAATGAATGATTAGGTCATTTCATGCATGTAGGAAAAATTTTGGGTTGACAAGTTTCATATTCTCTCTCTAGACCTTATTCGCGTCATGTTTTCTAGTGGAATTTTGAAGGTGAAGATGAAAGAATTAAGGAAAACTCTGTATGAGGAAAAGGTAGAGCAAGTATAAGAGAATAAAAGTGCTTGTGTGATTTTTTTGTGAATCATGTTTTAAGTACCTCGTTCAAGGTCCTACATTTAGCTCACTATAAGAAAATGCCTTGATTTTACTCTCTCTCTAGAATTTTGAAACTTGCAGGGCTCAAAAGCGACATTTGGAGGTAGATTTGGAACTCGGACATCTCTAACACTATCGTGCGAATTGAAAAATTGAATAAAAGTGTCTCTCACAAGATTAAGCTAATTCCTCACCGCTTTTGAGTTACAGGGCTTTCAAAAGTGCCGTTTGTTCCAACACTTAAAAAAAAAGGAGGGCTTATCTAATTCTATTCGAATCCATGATTCTCATGCTCACGTGTCACCATGTCTAATTATGGATATTTTTGGATATGTCTTTTTTTGGTGTTTTTCTCCTATTTTTGACAGGTATGCTAAAGAAAGAAAGTACACTACGATCACATGGCTTTCTGTGAAAGTTATGGAGAAACTCGACTTTTTCTGAATTTGGTGGATTGCACGCTTCTTTGGGGGGATGGCTACGATCAAACTTTGATATAGAGAGACCTGTGCATCAACACGGGGACACATAGAAGTCTGAGAATTACCTTGTGATTGAGAGTGTGATTGAGAGTGAGAGTGTGATTGAGAGTGCGAGTGTGAATGTGATTGTGATAGCTCGGGGGTGGTTGAGAGGTAGAGGGTTCGTCAAGAAGCTATTGTCCAAAGCTATTGTAACCATTGACTCGCATCTATAATATCAGAATTCTTCCTTCTCTGCATCATATTTGCTTCTACTCTTCCGCATCAGATTCTCTTTTACCTTGTGCAATCTATGCGTTCTTCTCTCCACTTTTATTTTTGAGTGATCGAAAGATTGTGATTGAGGAAACGCTACAAGTGGTATCAGAGCCAGGTTCAATCCTTGAGAATGATGGAAGGTCTAGCACAAAAGATTCGTGAACAAGAGGAGCTCATTCAGAAGCTTCTTGGTGAATTGCTCAAAGAACGAGGTGGAAAGAAACCAGAAGGAGGAACAAATTTGTTTGTGGATTTGAACGATGAAGTAGATGAAGGTGCGGGAACATCTAGTGTACCTTGCGAAAAACAAAAATGCAATTATGAAGATATGGAACCAGCTGAGTTTGCCCTTAACCAAGTCTTCAAGAAGGCAAAGTTGAATGATTTTGATGGCGAGAAGAAGAGTGGCAAAGATCTTTAGGCATAGATTGAAGAACTGGAGGATTTCTTTGATCTTCGACAATTTATTGAAGAGTCCAAGGCAAAAGTTGGAGTTCTAGAATTTTCGACAACACAAAAGTGATAAGCATAGCTTATATATTGATGAATACAAAGAGAAGTTCCTACATCTTCATAAATATGCATTAGAGGTTAGTGGTAACACTTTAAAGAGTAAATTTATTGAAGGGCTTCGTGAGGAACTTCGCTATCAAGTCAAGGGATCTGGATGCATTGATTTTCTTGATGCTGTTGTGATGGTCAAGAACTTTGAGAAGATGGAGAAGTTCAATTTGCAGAAGGCAAATAGAAGTAGATTCATTGCAATGGGACATAGGCCACAAAGACCTGATGCAATGAACATGAACAATTCAAAGAAAAATCCATCTTCTAATAACCAGAAAAGAACGACCCTGCTCAGGTGGAAAATCAAAGGAGGCATCAACCAATCGAGTGGCAACAAAACCCTAATTTTATTGAGAGGGAAAAAAGACTTGGTCTGTGTTTTTGGTGCGGGGAGCAAGGGCATCGGACATATGAGTGCCCGAACAAGGCAGTCTTTCAACCCGCACAATTAAAAGCATTAAACATCATCGAGGAGGGCACAATTATTGAGGAAGCAAATGATGGAGGTAAGTGCCCTGACTCTACTTTACGTTGCATGGTGGTTAGTTCTTTCCCAAAGGCTTCTGTAATCACGATTCCGGGTATGACTTCTGTGCATAAAACCAGATTTTTGATCCATTCAGGTAGTACCCATTGTTTCCTATCTCTCAAATTGGTATAGAATCTAGGGATAGCCCTAAATATGCAGATAACCAGACTTATAGAGATGGCCAATGGAGGATTACACTACACGAAAGGATATGTTGAAAACCTTGAGCTTACTCTTTCTAATATGCAATTTTCTAGAAGTTTCCATGCAATTGAGATGAAATAGAGTGATGTAATCATAGGCATGGATTGGTTAGTTAAAAATTCTGCGATAATTAATTGTGAACAAAGAACGATCACTTTAAAGTTAGGTGATGAATCTATTCATATTCTAGAAGATGTATTTAATCCTAAATCTACTCTTATTTCTGCTATGCAGATAATTAGAGGTATACGTGATGGTTGTAAAACATTTGTAGTGTAAGTGAATAATCTGCATGAGCAAGGTAATGATGAATATATTACAGATTATGTAAGAAATCTCTTGAAAGAATATGCCGATGTATTTCCAGAAGACTTGCCTGGTATACCCCCACCTAGGCAAATTGACCACGCCATTGGCCTATATCCAGGGAGTGAACCATATTCTAGAGCACCCTATAGATTTAACATTGATGAATTAAAGGAGCTTAAGATTCAATTAGATGATCTTTTGAAGAAAAGCTTAATAAGACCGAGATTATGCATTGACTATAGGGGGTTGAATAAAAGAACAATTAATAATAAGTATCCACTCCCTCACATAGATGACTTATTAAGTCAATTAAGTGGAGCGACTGTATTCACTAAGATTGACTTAAGATCTGGATATCACCAAATCAGGATCAAATTAGACGATATTCCTAAGACAACTTTTCGAACACGATATGGTCACTATGAGTTTACGGTTCTACCTTTTGGATTAACAAATGCTCCTGCCACATTTATGTGCTTGATGAATAATATTTTTCACGATTACCTAGATGAATTTATCTAAGTATTTCTTGATGATATATTTGTATACTCTAAAGATGATTCTGAGCATTCGGTACATCTCAAGAAGACTTTGCAAACTCTTAGAGAACACAAACTGTATGAAAAAAGAGTAAGTGTTTCTTTGCTAAGGATAAACTTGTGTATCTAGGAAGAGTAATATCAAAAGAAGGAATCCTTATAGATGAAGATAAAGTAAAAGCTATAGTTGATTGGCTGATTCCTAAGACTGTAAAGGATGTTAGAAGTTTTCTTGGGTTGGCACAATATGAAAGAGCACATATTAAGGATTTCTCTAAGATAGCTACTCCCCTCACAGAATTGACTAAAAAGAATGTAGGATTTGCATGGAGTGATGCTTGTCAAAAATCATTTGAAACATTGAAACAAAAAGACATTGAGAATTGTGTTTTGAAAATACCGGAAATGGGAAAGCCTTTTGTGGTTGCATGTGATGCAACTGGTAGTTAGATAGGATGTTTTCTTTCACAGGATGGCAGGGTGGTCGCATATGAGTTCCAGAAAACTAAGAAAACATGAACTTAACTATCCTACCCAAATCTATATAAGAAGGGGCCTCTCCCCTCATTTGTACTTGGTTAAAAGCTTGAGGAGCCTACCCCATGCTCTTGGCAAGCTCATTTCTAATCCACATGAGTTTACCCATTTCATGGTCTACTCATTTTGTGTCTCACACATTCTTTGTTTTGTGAGAGTACTTTACTTTTCATTTTGCTTCTGCATGCGTACTCTCTACATGGTATCAGAGCACTAGGTGGAGGTCTTGATGGTGTGTTTGGTGGTCTTTTTTGTGGTGGTGGTGGTGCTTCATTCTAGTGGCGTGCTTTCTCCTCATTGAGAGAGGCCTTTTGCCATGAGTTTTTGGGATTCATTTTGCCCATTTTCCCACCCTCCCACCCACTTTCCTTCATCATTTTGTATGCTTGTTACCCCCATTTTACCACCCTCCCACCCTCTTTGTGTATTGAGTGTGACATTTTGTAATTTTAAAGACATTTATGCAAGAGTTAATAGTTATTCTCATCATTGATAGTGTTTATAAACACTACATCCTCCAGGAGGAGGGAATAAACTTTTTATGATGGGCCACAGTCGATCGTGGACCACACTACTTCTGTTTGACCCGTCCTCATTTTGCACCATTCTTCTCAATCGTTCCTGGTTACTTTGCCATAGTCATCCGCAGGCTTTCGATCTCTTCGAATGAACTGCTTGCCCGGTTCTCTGTCTGCTTGACTTGTTCATTATTTTGTAATTTTTCTCCCATAAATTCGGTAGAGGCAGGCGAACGAATATTGCAGTTTACAATTCATTTTGAGTGTAGGTATATATTCTGTTGTTTGCATATCACAAGCTTTATTCACATCTAGATCTTGTCTGCGCGTGGCTTTTGCCAATTGAGAACTTTACTTAAGGTCCGACAGCTCATCTCTGTGCAAGACCTGCATGAACCAGCTATTGGTGGAGTTCCCACCACAGGATGATGAGACTCTAGCCTCTGTCAGCAACTCTGAATGCATCTTGTTGCGCAGGTCCTCATCGATGTAAAACGTATGGTTCCCAAGCTTGGAAGAGAGCCTCCGCAAAGAAGCAATGACCAGAGTCTGCGTAGAGAACATATAACACAGAAATAGGGAAACGTAGATAAAAAGCAAAGAGAGTGAGCCAGCCATCTCTCTAGAGTACTTCACCATGGCGCTGTCGGAGTTCAAAAGCAACTAACGATGGAGCAACCACCGGCAATAACGTCGTTTGCAAAGAGACGAGAAGACACATGTGCCACCTAGCCCTTTTGTGCAATAGGAGGAGAGAGAGAGAGAGAGAGAGAGAGAGAGAGAGACCCATAGCTCATCAGGCAGCTCTTATGCCCAGCCTGACCCACAGTTGTACTTCGATATGCCTCTCTCAATAGCTAATACACCAATCTCTGCTAAACAAGAAAGAGAAAGATGACTCTTTGAGCAACAGCGTGCCATTCTTCCACTCTCCACTAATGCATAGAAAGAGAAAGAGAGAGAGAGATAGAGAGAGAGAGAGAGCGTGGCACTCATCTCTGCAACATATTGTCAGGCGATGGTAAAGAAGGGATCATCATTTCCAACCTATGACCCATTGGCTTCAGCCAATGCCCTAGTCACTTCTAGCTCCCCACATGAGTGGATCTTTGATAGCAGAGCTACCTCCCATATGTGCAAAGACAAGGACTCTTTTCAAGAACTCGAAGAGCACACGGGAGAAGTCTATCTTGGCAACAACAAAAGTTTACCCATCGAAGGAAAAGGAAAAGTTCAAATTACCAACAATCAGGGAGAATGCAAGTCTTTATCCAATGTTCTTTTTGTTCCAAATTTATGTATGAATCTACTTTCCGTCAAGGCTATTACAGATCAGGACAAACAAGTATGGTTTGATAACACCTCAGTTAAGGTAGTTGATCCCCATACAAAGGATGTCATTGCTCAAGGAATTGAAGAAAAGGGCCTCTACAAACTACCTTGCTTTGTATCCAAAGAATCAACCTCGAGTTTGTGGCACCAAAGATTTGGCCACACTTCTTACTTATCAAAAATCTCTTCATCCGAACTTGTGAAGGGATTGCCAAAGATCGGGCAACTTACTAATGTCTGCCAAGCTTGCACCCAAGGTAAGCAACATAGGGCCTCAGTTCCCAAGGAAGCTTCAACATGAGCGAGGAACCCACTAGCCCTTATCCACATGGACTTATGTGGACCTATGAATACCCCATCCCTGAGTGGATCCCTCTACTTTTATCTTCTAGTAGATGACCACTCTCGCTTTATTTGGGTGTACTTTTTGAAGTCAAAGGCAGACACATTCTCTAAGTTTGAAACTTGGATCAAGGAAGTTGAGAATAAAGCTTCAATTAAAGTTAAAACCATCATATCAGATGGAGGTGGTGAGTTTATCAATCATGACTTTGATAACTTTCTCACCCAGAAAGGGATCAAAAGACAAGTCACTCAGCCTCATAATCCATCCCAGAATGGAGTAGCTAAAAGCAAGATACATAGTGTGATGGAAATGGCAAGAACTATGCTTCATCACAAGGATCTACCCTACAAGTTCTGGGCAGAAGCCGTGCATACTGTTGTTCACATTCTTGACCGAGGATTTACAAGTGCATTACACAACAAAACACCCTTCGAAGCATACTATGGAAGAAAACCAAATGTGAATTACTTTCGAGTCTTTGGTAGTGAAGCTTTTGTCCATGTACCAAAACAAGATAGAAACAAGTTACAATTGAAGTCCAAGAAACACATATTCATAGGGTACAGTGACCAATCAAAGGCATACCGTCTATATGATATGGAAAACCACTCCATCACCATTTCAAAGGATGTGATTTTCAATGAAGCTTCCTCATACTCAAGAAAAGATTCAAGTACAAGTCTTAGTCCACCTATCTACACTTTAGAGGGGGACTCGGTATTTCCAAACTCCAACTCAGAAGCAAGTACTTCAAGTCATCCAAGAAGATCTCAAAGACTTATTGACAAGCGAGAGCGAGAACAAAGTCATTATGTCAATTACGCCTTAATGCATCAGATTCAACAAATCCCAGAACCATCTAATTACAAAGAAGCTCAAGGACAACCTAAGCGGGAAGAAGCTATGCAAGTTGAAATGGATGCAATGGAGAAGAATAAAACTTGGACTCTTGTACCTAAGCCCACAAATCATCAAGTCATAAGAGTTAAGTGGCTTTATAAAGATAAGTACAAGTCAGATGGCACATTAGACAAGTACAAAGCAAGGCTGGTAGATAAGGGATACAAGCAACAACATGGCATTGACTATGAAGAAACCTTTGCTCCCACTGCAAGATTCACAACCATAAGAATCATCTTAGCACTAAGTGCTCACTTTAAGTGGCCCATTTACCAGCTCGACGTCAAAAGTGCATTCCTCAATGGAGATCTTCAAGAAGAAGTATATGTTGAACAAGATGAAGGCTTCAAGATCAAAGGCAAAGAAGATCAAGTCTACAAGCTTCACAAAGCACTTTATGGACTCAAGCAAGCTCCCAGGGCTTGGTATGAAAAGATTCACAAGTTCTTTGAAGACAAAGGATTTCATCGAAGCAATGCTGATGATAATCTCTATATCTATCAAAAGGAGTCTTTAGTAGCCCTCATTATTCTCTATGTAGATGACTTGATCTTGACAGGCTCAGACGAAGAACGCATCCAGTTTATCATCACACAGCTTCATCTTGAGTACTCTATGACAGATCTTGGATTACTACACTACTTTTTGGGTATGGAAGTTTGGCAAACAAAAGAAGGTATATTCCTATCACAGAAGAAGTACTGTTGTGATCTACTTTCGAGATATAACATGGACCAGTGTCGCTCAATTTCTACACCACTTGATCCAAACATCAAGCTTACACTCGAGGACTCATCATCACTTGTGGATGTCAATGTTTTCTAGTGGAATTTTGAAGGTGAAGATGAAAGAATTAAGGAAAACTTTATATGAGGGAAAGGTAGAGCAAGTATAAGAGAATAAAAGTGCCTCTGTGAAATTTTTGAGAATCATGTTTCAAGCACCTCATTCAGGGTCCTACATTTAGTTCACTGTAAGAAAATGCCTTGTTTTTACTCTCTCTCTAGATTTTTTGAAACTTGCAGGGCTCAAAAGCGGCATTTGGAGGTAGATTTGGAACTCAGACATATCTAACACTATCGTGCAGATCAAAAAATTTAATAAAAGTGTCTCTCACAAGCTTAAGCTAATTCCTCACCGTTTTTTAGTTATAGGGCTTTCAAAAGTGCCGTTTTTTCCAACACTTAAAAAAAAACAAGGGCTTATCTAATTCTATTCGAATCCGTGATTCTCATGCTCATGTGTCACCACGTCTAATTATGGATATTTTTGGATATGTCTTTTTTTGGCGTTTTTCTCCTATTTTTGACAGGTATGCTAAAGAAATAAAGTACACTGATTGCATGGCTTTTTGCGAAAGTTTTGGAGAAACTCAACTTTTTCTAAATTTGGTGGATCCCACACTTCTTTCGAGGGATGGCTGCAATCAAACTCTGATATAGGGAGACCTGCACATCAACACGGGGACACACAGAAATCTGAGAATTACCTTGTGATTGAGAGTGTGATTGAGAGTGAGAGTGTAATTGAGAGTGCGAGTGTGAACGCGATTGTGATAGCTTGGGGTTGGTCGGGAGGTAGAGGCTTCATCAAGAAGCTATTGTAACCGTTGATTCGCATCTATAATATCAGAATTCTTCCTTCTCTACATCATATTTGCTTCTACTCTTCCGCATCAGATTTTCTTTTACCTTGTGCAATCTCTGTGTTCTTCTCTCCACTGTTATTTTTGAGTGATCGAAAGATTGTTATTGGGGATAGATTGTGATTGAGGAAACACTACAAGTGGTATCAGAGCCACGTTCAATCCTCGGGAACGATGGAAGGTCTAACACAAAAGACTCGTGAACAAGAGGAGCTCATTCAGAAGCTTCTTGGTGAATTGTGCAAAGAACGAGGTGGAAAGCAACCAGAAGGAGCAACAAATTTTTTTGTGGAGTTGAATGATGAAGTAGATGAAGGTGCGAGAACATCTAATGTACCTCGCGAAAAACAAAAATGCAATTATGAAGATATGGAACCATGTGAGTTTGCCCTTCATCAAGTCTTCAAGAAGGCAAAGTTGAATGATTTTGATGGTGAGAAGAAGAGTGGCGAAGATCTGGAGGCATGGATTGAAGAACTGGAGGATTTCTTTGATCTTCGCCAATTTAGTGAAGAGTCCAAGGCAAAAGTTGGGATCCTACACCTGTGTGGGATCGCGAAGCTATGGTGAAAGTCATATATGCAGACTCGAATGCGTTTTGGTCCAGTTCTATGGAAGGAATTTAGAGAACAAGCTGAAAAACACTATTGTTCTCCACACTACCATATGGACAAGAAGATGGAGTTCCACAATTTTCAACAACACGAAAGGGATAAGCATAGCTTATCTCTTGATGAGTACAAAAAGAAATTTCTACGTCTTCATAAATATGCATTAGAGGTTAGTGGTAACGCTCTAAAGAGTAAATCTATTGAAGGGCTTCATGAGGAACTTCGCTATCAAGTCAAGGGATCTGGATGCATTGATTTTCTTAATGCTGCTACGATGGCCGAGAACTTTGAGAAGATGGAGAAGTTCAATTTGCAGAAGGCAAATAGAAGTAGATTCATTGCAACGGGACATAGGCCACAAAGACCTGTTGCAACGAACATGAACAATTCAAAGAAAAATCCATCTTCTAATAACCAAGGTAAGAACCCTGCTCAGGTGGAAAATCAAAGGAGGAGTCAACCAATCAAGTGGCAACAAGACCCTAATTTTATTGAGAGGGCAAAAGGACTTGGCCTCTATTTTCGTTGTGGGGAGCAAGGGCATCGCACATATGAGTGCCTGAACAAGGAAATCTTTCGACCCGCACAATTAAAAGCGATAAACATCATCGAGGAGGGCACAACTATCGAGGAAGTAGATGATGGAGGTAAGTACCCTGACTCTACTTTACATTGCATGGTGGTTAGTTCTTTCCCAAAGGCTTCTGTAATCATGATTTTGGGTATGATTTCTCCACATAAAACCACATTTTTTATCGATTCAGGTAGTACCCATTGTTTTCTATCTTTCAAATTGGTACAGAATCTAGGGATAGCCCTAAATATGCAGATAACCAGACCTATAGAGATGGCCAATGGAAGATTACACTACCAAAAGGATATGTTGAAAACCTTAATTTAGTCTTTCTAATAGGCGCTTTTCTGGAAGTTTCCATGTCATTGAGATGAAACAGAGTGATGTAATCATAGGCATGGATTGGTTAGTTAAAAATTTTTTGACAATAATTATGAACAAAGAACGATCACTTTAAAGCTAGATGATGAATCTATTCATATTCTAGGTGATGTATTTAATCCTAAACCTACTCTTATTTCTGCTATGCAGATAATTAGAGGTATACGTGATGGTTGTAAAACATTTGTAGTGTATGTGAACAATCTGCATGAGGAAGGTAATGATGAAGCTATTCCAGATTAAGTAGGAAAGCTCTTGAAAGAATATGCCGATGTATTTCCAGAAGACTTGCCTGGTATACCCCCACCTAGGCAAATTGACCATGCCATTGACCTATATCCAGGGAGTGAACCATATTCTAGAGCACCCTATAGATTTAACATTGATGAATTAAAGGAGCTTAAGATTCAATTAGATGATCTTTTGAAGAAAAGCTTAATAAGATCGAGTGTCTCACCTTGGGGTGCACCTGTTTTTTTCAGAAGAAGAAAGACGACTCTTATAGATTATGCATTGACTATAGGGGGTTGAATAAAAGAACAATTAATAATAAGTATCCACTCCCTCACATAGATGACTTATTAAGTCAATTAATTGGAGCGACTGTATTCACTAAGATTGACTTAAGATCTGGATATCACCAAATCAGGATCAAATTAGACGATATTCCTAAGACGACTTTTCGAACACGATATGGTCACTATGAGTTTACGGTTCTACCTTTTGGATTAACAAATGCTCCTGCCACATTTATGTGCTTGATGAATAATATTTTTCACGATTACCTAGATGAATTTATCTAAGTATTTCTTGATGATATATTTGTATACTCTAAAGATGATTCTGAGCATTCGGTACATCTCAAGAAGACTTTGCAAACTCTTAGAGAACACAAACTATATGGAAAAAAGAGTAAGTGTTTCTTTGCTAAGGATAAACTTGTGTATCTAGGAAGAGTAATATCAAAAGAAGGAATCCTTATAGATGAAGATAAAGTAAAAGCTATAGTTGATTGGCTGATTCCTAAGACTGTAAAGGATGTTAGAAGTTTTCTTGGGTTGGCACAATATGAAAGAGCACATATTAAGGATTTCTCTAAGATAGCTACTCCCCTCACAAAATTGACTAAAAAGAATCTTTAAGAAATAACATGACATCTGTTTGAAATTTAAGTGGTCTTATTTTCAAATCATAGAGTTTCTTTTGTCTTTTCCAAGCTCCTTTTATATGTTTCTTAATTTTTCTAAGTCCATCATCCATCTTCTCAAGCATTTCTTTAGATACTTCTACTTTACTTGGAAAACCTAAAATGAAGGTGGAGTCAAACAATTATAACCGTACATAGCCTCAAACAAAGTCATTTTCATAGATGCATGCCATGCACTATTGTATGCAAGCTCGACTAAGGGCAAATATTCACTCCAATTATCCTACTTTTCATTCACATACATACACAACATAACTTCAAGTACCCGATTACACTCTTGGTTTTCCCATCAGTTTGTGGATGGAAAGCTCTACTCATATGAAGTTGAGTTCCAATCTATTCAAATGTTGCTCTCCAAAATTCTGATGTGAATCTAGAGTCTCTATTAGAAATTATATTTTTAGGAATTCCATGCAGTCAAAAAATTTCTTTTACAAATAGTCTTACAACATTCAAGACAGTATTAGTCTTTTTCATAGGAAAGAAATGTACAATCTTGGTAAGTCTATCAACTACCACAAATATGGTATCATGTTTATGTCTATTCATAGGTAATTTAGTGATAAAAAGCATAGAGATAGACTCCCACATCTGATTTGGAACATCCAAATTTTGAAGCATTCTCTTAAACTCAAATTTCACTTGTTGACACTTTAAACATTCACTAATAGATTTTCTAATATCCTGCTTCATACATGGCCAAAAATAAGAATATTACATTTTAACATAGGTCCTTGAATAACCTTGATGTGCAGAAAAAGGTGCATCATGACAATCATGCAATATTCTAACTTTCAATGGAGACTTAGAAGATATGCATAATCAATTGCTACAATACAAAGATTCATTTTGCAAATGAAATCTATCTTGAAACATCGATCCCTTGCTTGCATGCAAAAAAAATCAAGATAGGTGCATAAAAAGAGTCATGTTTTAGTTATTCTTGAATTTGATTGAGAAAATCAGAATTTATTATAAAAAGGATATTACATAAAGGTCTCTGACTCAATGCATCAGCGACCTTATTTTCCTTAACAGCATCACTCCATGCAAATCCTACATTCTTTTTAGTCAGTTGTGTGAGGGGATTAGCTATCTTAGAGAAATTTTTTATACGTGCCCTTTCATATTGTGCCAATCCTAAAAAACTTCTAACATCCCTTATAATTTTAAGAAGTGGCCAACATCCCTTACAGTTTTAGGAACTAGCCAATCAACTATCGTTTTCACTTTATCCTGATCTATATGAATTCCATCTTTAGATATGAATATTCCTAGATACACAAGTCTATCCTTAGAAAAGAAACGCTTTCTCTTCTTTCCATACAATTTGTGTTGTCTAACATTTTACAAAGTCTTCTTGAGATGTACATCATGTTCACGATCATCTTTGCAGTATACAAATATATCATCAAGAAATACTAAGATGAATTCGTCTAGGTAATCATGAAAAATATTATTCATCAAGAACATGAATGTTGTTGGAGTGTTTGTTAATCCAAGAGGTAAAACCATAAACTCATAGTGGCCATAACATGTTTAAAAGATTTTCTTGGGTATGTCTTTTGTTTTGATCCTAATTTGGTGATATTAGATCTTAAGTCAATCTTAATGAATAGAGTTTCTCCACTTAATTGACCTAATACATCATCTATGTGAGGGAGTGGGTACTTAATTTTAATTATTATTTTATTCAACCCCCTATAGTCGATACATAATCTATAAGAGCCATCTTTCTTCCTCTGAAATAAAACAAGTGCACCCCAAGATGAAACGTTTGGTCTTATCAAACCTTTCTTCAAAAGATCATCTATTTGAATCTTAAGCTCCTTTAATTCATCTATGTTAAAACTATAGGGTGCTCTAGAATATAGTTCACTCCCCTAGATATAGGTCAATGGCATGGTCAATCTGCCTAGGTGGAGGTGTACCAAACAAGTCTTCTCGAAATAATCTGCATATTGTTTCAAAAGATTTCCTACATAATTCAGAAGATTTTCATCATTGTCTTCCTCATGCAGATTGTTCACATACACTACAAATGTAGCACACCCATCACTTATACCTCTAATCTGCATAGTAGAAATGAGAATAGGCTTAGGATTATGTGCATCACCTAAATTTGTATAGATTCACCATCTAGCCTTAAAGTGATTGTTCTTTGTTTGCAATCAATTGTTGTAGAATTTTGAACTAGTCAGTCCATGCCTATAATTGCATCACTTTGTTTCATTTCAATCACATGGAAACCCCCAAAATAACACCTATAAAATAAGTAAATGCAAGGTTTTCAGTGTATCCTTTCATATAGTGTAGTCATTCATATGCCATCTCTATTAGTCTTGTAATCTATATATTAAGGGGTATCCTTGAATTTTGCACCAATTTGAAAGATATAAAACAACGCATACTATTGGAATCAATCAAAAATCTTATTATATGCATAGAAATCACACCCCAAATCGTAATTATAGAAGCCCTTGGGAAAAAACTAGCCATTGTGCAACATAAAGTAGAGTTAGTGCACTTACCTCCATCATCTACTTTTTCAATTGTTGCATCTTCCTCAATGATGTTTATCACCTTTGATTGTGCAGGCCAAAAGATTTTCTTGTTTGAGCATTCATATGTCCGATGCCCTTGCTTCCTACAATGAAAACACAAACGAGTCATTTTTCTCACTCATTAAAATCAAGGTCTTGATGCCAATGGATAGGTTAACAACTCCTTTGATTTTCCACCTAAACAAGATTCATACCTTGATTATTAGAAGATGAATTCTTTTTTGAATTGTTCATGTTTGTGGTAGGTGTCTATGGCCTATGTCCCATCGTAAGGAATCTTGTTCTATTCGCCTTCTGCAAATTGAACTTCTCCATCTTCCCAAAATTTTTGGCCATCACAATAGCACCAAGAAAGTCAACACATCCCTATCCCTTCACTTGTTAGCGAAGCTACTCACAAAGACTTTCAATAAACTTTCTCTTCAGAGCATCCCCATTAACCTCGAATGCATATTTGTGAAGACATAGGAACTTTTCTTTGTACTCATCAACAAAGAAGCATAGATCCAATGCATATTTGTGAAGACGTAGGAATTTTTCTTTGTACTCATCAACAGAAAATCTATGTTTGTCACTCTCCTATTGTCAAAAATTATAAAACTCCATCTTCCTCTCCATATGGTAGTTGGGAGAACAGTAATGCTTTCTTGCTTGCTCTCTAAATTCCTTCCATAGAACCGGAGAAGAATGCATCCAAGTCTACATATAGGACTTCCACCATATTATTTTAATGACATGCAGGTGTAGGATCATAACCTTTGCCTTTGACTCCTCATTGAATTGATGAAGATCAAAAAAAACTTCTAGGTCTTCAATCCATGCCTTCAAATCTTCACCGCTCATTCAATTTTGCCTTTTTGAAGACATTGGTTGAGAGCAAACTCACCTACCTCCATATCTTCATAATTGTATTTTCATCATGCTCTAGGCACACTAAATGTTCGTGCACCTTAATCCACTTCATCATTTAGCTCCACGTATAGATTTGTTGCACCTTCTCATTGCTTTCGACCTTGTTCTTTTTGTAATTCTTCAAGAAGCTTCTGAATAAGCTCCTCTTGCTCACAAATCTTTTGTGTCAAAGCTTCCATCATTCCGGAGGATTGATTCTATTCTGATACCACTTGTAGCATTTCCTTAATCACAAGATATCATCAATCACAAGCTTTTGATCATTGAAGGATAGCAAAAGAAAGAAAAATAGAACTTGCATAAGATAATAGAAAATACAACGCAAAAGAGTGAACAAAATATGACTCAAACAACAAGAAGTTTTGGCATTATAGATTTGAATCAATTGGAACTCAAATTCATATGATTATTGTTGGAGTTAGACGTCTGTGAAAGCACTTGAATAGCACAAAGAAGAAGAAGAAGCTTGGAGCACAACACACAATATTGAATGTATTACCACTAGAATGTACAAAGATAAGTAACCCGTTAGGGCTATAGGCATATATACAAGTCGGGAGAAAAAAAACCTCCTAAAGAGGGAAAAAAGTGCCCCGGTAGTCCTAGTGTGTTCACACACATCACTACCTAAATATATCAACAAATCCCCCCTAGGAGTGATGCGGTGAACAAGGAGTTGGCACTCATGTATAAGGAAGTGCCAAGCTGTGTGGAACCACTCCACAAAAGGAAGTAAGCCCGAAGCTTTGTTGAAAGCTTCAAACTTTTCCCTAGGTAGAGCCTTCATGAAAAGGTCTGCAATGTTCTCCTACATGGGCACATATGCCAAGCTTATCTCTCTAGCAGAGAACCTCTGCCTGACATAATGATAATGCACCTCAATGTGCTTAGTGCGAGCATGGAACACAGGGTTCCTCACAACTACCAATGCGCTCTGGCTGACAGTGAAAATGGTGGTGGTAGAAGACTGACCAACACCCAAATCAGCCATAAGGCATCTAAGCCACACATACTCAACAATCGATATGAAAATTGCCCTATACTCAGCCTCACAACTGGAAGTGGCCACAGTAGGCTGCTTCTCACTCAACCAAGATATACATGAGCTACCAAGCATGAAGCAAAAGCCACTAGTGGATAGATAAGTGTCATAGCAACCAACCCAATCATTGTCAGAAAAAGCATGCAAATCTGGCAATAGTGATCCCCCCTTGGGATAAAACAATCCAAGTAGCCAGGTACCACTCAAGTAGCGAAATATGCGCTTAACCGTCTGCCAATGCTTGACACATGAGCAATGCATGAACCTGCTCATCTATGAGATAGTAAACTGAATATCTTATTGAGTAATGAATAAGTAAATCAATCATCCAACAGCCTAGTAATAGAGAACAACATCACATGCATCTCTAGTGTCATGAAGACTCAATCGTAAACATGTCTCTATAGGAGTGGCAATAGGCTTACAGTCTTCAAGGCCAAAATGTTGCAATAATGTGTCAATATATTTTGTTTGACACAAAGCCATTCCACCATAAACTTGCAGAAATCGAATGCCCAAATAATGATACAAATGCCCCAAATCAAACATCTCAAATGAGGCATGCAAATCAGCTTTAAAATCAGCAATATGCTTGTAATGAGGACCAGTGAGCACCATGTCATCAACATACACAACAATTATTAGAAGCACATCATTAGCATGATTAACATGTAAGGTGCTCTCAGTTGCATTGTCCTCAAAACCATGTGCAATCAGATACGCATATATCTTTTCATACCAAGCGTGTGGTGCTTGCTTTCAACCATATAATGCCTTCTTTGACCTACACACCTGGTTTTCATGCCCTTTCTGCACAAAGCTATGGGGTTGAATAACATACACTTTTTCATCCAAGTCACCATTCAAAAATATTGTTTTAATTTCCAACTAATGTACATTCCAACCATGATGAGTTGTGAGTGCACAAATGCTATGAACAATAGTCATTCGGCATGTAGGTGAAAAGGTCTCATCAAAATCAATGCCTCTTTTTTGTGCATAACCCTTTGCAACAAGCCTAGCCTTGTACCTATCAATTGTTCCATCAGGCTTATGCTTCAGCTTGTATACCCACTTAGTGCCAACGGCCTTCCTTCCAGGAGGCAAGTCACATAAAGGCCATGTACCATTCTTCATTATAGCATCATATTCAGATTGCCTAGTAGCCATCCAATTTTAAGAATTTTGTGCTTCATCAAACAAAATTGGCTCATGCTCATCACATAGACTAGAGGCAGCCATAGCATAGCAATCTAATGCAAAAGAGGCACCATGAGATCCTGAACAAGTATGGTATGAGAGAGGTGCATCTAATTTGTTGTCATGCAAAGTCTGCACCAGCCATTTGGGCATAGATTTTGCCTGGTCAATATCAGCTCTCTCATCAACAAGTGCATCATGTAAATCTGCATTAGAAATGGAATGATCTACATCATTACATGAAACCTACAAAGTCTAAGAAGTTGCCTCATTAGGACCAGCACTAGATTGTCCACCTATAAAAAGAGGCAGCAAAGTATAATACATGTCTTTGGAGCTAACAAATGTCTCCTTAGTACATGATAGTAACGACTGAATAGCATCTTCCACAAAAGCAACATCATGGCTAACCAAAATGCATTTGGTCTATGGATGATATAGACGATAGCCCTTACTTTGAGAATTGTACCCAAAAAAAATACATTTTACTGCTTTATCATCCAATTTTTTGTGATGTTGTTCAGGCGCTAATGCATATGCCAAACAACTCTGTTTCTGGTGTAGAGGCCTTTGCAACAACCATTCTGACCTCTTTCTCTTTTGCCTCTTTAGCAACCAGTTTTGGACAGCTCTTAATGACACGATCATTTGTTTTTACAGTATTTGCAAAAGAATTTTTGCTTTTTTTATTTCTTCTCATCTTTGTCTTCCTGCTTCGAGTATGCCGCATTTGTAGATTGCTTACTAGTAGATGATCTCCATTTACCTTTGCCCTTTTTCCTATCTAGGAAAGCTTGATCTGTGACATGCATAATATACTTGTTTTGCCTAGACTGATCTTCTGCATCATAACAAAAACTAACTCTTAAAATGTTAAGGCATTTGGATTGCCTTTCATCATCAAACAAAGAGTAGAAGCAAAACTCTGATATGAGTTGGGAAGACCATTCAAAAGAGTTTGCACAAGTGAATTGTCAGGAAGGACTTCATCAACAGAAATCAATTGGTCCTTCAAATCCTTGATCTTTCTCAAAAAATTGTCCATAGAATCACCTTCATTCATATGCTCACTCTCCGACTGTTTTCGAAGGTAAGAAACACAAGCCTAAATCCTAACCTAGTACAATGTGGTAAGTCCATCCTTAGCTATTGTACAAGAGCAAATGTGAGGAATAATGGCACGTTTGATAGACAACGCTATCAATGCATGTGTTTGAGCATCTCTACCATCCCAACGAATTTGCTCTACAATAGGTGCAACAAGAATTGTAGCATGAATAGGAATCTATAGAATATCACCATCTTTGATGCCATCAGCATCAGCTTTAGTACCTATATTTGTAGGTGTAATAGGATGTTTTTCAACAACTTGCACAATATTCCATAGTCCTTTTGCGACCAATACATGATGCATCATATAAGCCCATAATGGGTAATTTGTACCATCCAACTTATCCTCAACAGCCAACATTCGGAACACATTATTGCTTTTAGCCATGGCCACTGACCAAAATACCCTGATGTAGAAAATTGATTGTATCTCAAAAAGTTGAACAAAATTACCTTGTCGAATTTTGCTAAACGTGTAGCAAACTTCGAGATGCTTATACTGGCAAACTGAAACCTGTATATATCTTTGGCACAGAAAGACAAAATATCCTACACAAGCACTATGATAGTGTGTTTGGAGGCCAAAACGAGCTCAGATCACGATTTCACCAAATTTTATGTGATTCAAAGATTGTGAACGGAAGGGTGTCGACGATGCCCTAGATGAAGCAATGACCTGCTTTGATAACAATTGTTGGATTTGTTGATATATTTAGGTAGTGATCTGTGTGAACACACTAGGACTGTCAGGGCACTTTTTTCCCTCTTTAGGACTTTTTTCACCCCAGCTTGTATATACACATATAGCCCTAATAGGTTACTTATCTTTGTACATTTTCTAGTTATAATACATTCAGTATTGTGTGTTGTGCTCCAAGATTATCCTTCTTCCTTGTGTTGTTCACGTGCTTCCACATACATCTAACTCCAACAATTGGTATCAGAGCAGGTCGCCGCTTCATCTAGGGCATAGTCAGCACTCCTCCGGTCATAGTCTCAGAATTGCACAAAATTTGGTGTGCATACTCAAGGTGATTAGGAGATCAAAATGGCTTCGGTTTGTGGTGCCGAAATGAAGTCTACTACAGGTGTAGCAGAACTCGTTTGGGTATTTCTATTCAACTTTTTCATATACAATCATTTGTCTACATCAAGGTATTTTACTCAGTGGTCATGGCTAAAAGCAGTGATGTATTCCATATGTTGGCTATTGAGGATAAGTTGGATAGTACCAATTATCCATTGTGGGCTTATATGATGCATCATGTATTGGTTGCAAAAGGACTGTGGAATATTGTGTAGGGTATTGAAAAACTTCCTATTACACCTGCCAGCACAGGCATTGCAAATACAAGTATTGAAGCTGATGCAGATGGTGTTGAAGATGGTGATATTCTGCAGATTCCTATTCGTGCTACCGTTTTTGTTGCACCTACTGCAAAGAAAATTTGTTGGGATGGAAGAGATAATCAGGCACATGCATTCATATCTTTGTCTATCAAATGTGCCATTATTCCTCACATTCCCTCTTGCAAAATAGCTAAGGATGCTTTGGATGCACTTATCTTATTGTACCAGGCTTACATTCGAAAACAATTGGAGAGTGAGCACATGAATG
Organism: Ceratopteris richardii; assembly: GCA_020310875.1. Lineage (NCBI taxonomy): Eukaryota > Viridiplantae > Streptophyta > Polypodiopsida > Polypodiales > Pteridaceae > Ceratopteris > Ceratopteris richardii. The sequence continues at coordinate 39,561,787 of CM035437.1, forward strand.
AAGGTGGTTCTATGGATAATTTTCTGACACACATCAAGGATTTGAAGGGACAGTTGATTTCTGCTTATGAATTCCTTCTTGACAATTCACTTGTGCAAATTTTTTTGAATGGTCTTCCCGACTCATATCAAAGTTTTGCTTCTACTCTTTGTTTGATGATGAAAGGCAATCCAAATGCCTTAACATTTGAAGAGTTAGTTTCTCTTCTATTGCAAGAAGATCAGCCCAAGCAGAACAGGTTTATTATGTGTGTTGCAGATCAACCTTTCCTGGCTAGTCAGAAGGGCAAAGGAAAACGCAGCTCTTCTACTAGTAAGCATAAATCTGCTAATTCTATAGAATAGAAGAAGGAAGACAAAGATGAGAAGAAATCAAAAAAGCAAAAATTGTTTTGCAAATACTGTAAAGCAAATGATCATGTCATTAAGAGTTGTCCAAAACTGGCTGCTAAAGAGGCAAAGAAGAAAGAGGCCGGAGTGGTTGTTGTAGAGGCCTCTACACCGAAAACAATCTCTTAATCTTGTGCAAAATGAAGAATGGGCATTTACTATTGTCTACAGTTTTGACCAATCTTCTCATGACCAGTGCATGTCTACAGTAGACTCAGATGTTTGGAACTTTGATAGTGGGGAGACCAAACATATTACCTTGTAGCACAATTTCTTCTCTTCACTCGAGCTTGTCCCTACAGGGAATACTATCACATGCACCAACAACTCCTCTTATCCTATCATGGGAGTTGGTAAGATCATTTTGACTATTGCTGATGGTAGTTCTTTCACTTTTTCATATGCTTTATTTATGCCAGGGATCAAGAAGAATCTGTTATCAGTTTCGTCTTTAGCCAAGATTGGCTTGGTTGTGAAATTTGTTGATGATAGGTGTACAGTTCATGATCTCTCAAATGGTGATGTGATTATTGCTTCTGGCATTTTATGTCATGGGTTGTATAAGCTCATAGACTATGAAAAATCTATGAATGATTCAGCATGTGGAGTACATGATTTCAGGCTATATCAGATGCAAAGCTTTGGCATGCACACTTTGGTCGTCTAAATTTTGCTAGTTTGCTACGCCTGCACAAATCTGAAATGGTGCCCTCTTTGCACAAACTTAAGGCATCTGGTAAACATGTCTATGAAGGCTATAATTTGGGCAAAATGCAGCATTCCTCCTTTCCTAAAGATGGTTCAGTTCGAGCTACTCATAAATTGCAACTTGTACATAGTGATGTATGTGGTCCTATGTAGACACCTTCTTTTGGAAACTATCTTTACTTCATGACCTTCATTGATGATCTTTCCAAGCATGCATGGGTGTATCCACTCAAAGCAAAGTCTGAACTATTTATGTGCTTCAAATAGTTTTTGGTTTTGGCTAAAAATCTGTCAGCATGTAAAATGGGCACCCTCCATTTTGATCGAGGTGGAGAATATATTTCTTTTGACTTTAATGCATTTCTAGTTGAACGTGGGATAAAACATCAATGTACAGTGTTGTATACACCTCAACATAATGGAGTTGTTGAATGGAAGAACTGGTCACTCATGGAGATGGTGAGGTGTATGGTCAACAGTCAAGCTTTACCACATAGTTTCTAGCTTGAGGTTGTTATGTGTGTAGCATATGTGCTTAATAGGTGTCTCACTAAAGCGTTATAGTCTTCACTCCATATGAGGCTTCGCATGGTCTCAAGCCATCTGTTGCTCATCTAAAGTGTTTTTGGTTGTTTGGCATATGCATTAGTGCATGAACAACATCGCAGAAAATTGAATGGTAAAGTAGTAAAATGTTTTTTTGTTAGGTACAGTTCTGAAAGCAAAGGCTATCGTCTGTATCATCCACAAACTAAATGCATTCTGGTTAGCCGTGATGTTTTTTTGTGGAAGATGCTATTTAGCCTTTACTTTCATGTACAAAGGAGACATAATTTCTTAGCTCCAAAGACATGTATGATACTTTGCTGCCTCTTTTTATAGATGGACAGTCTAGTGCTGGTCCTAATGAGGCAACCTCTCAACCTTTACAGGTTTCATGTGATGATGCAAATCATTCTATTTCTTATGCAAATTTACATGATGCACTTGCTGATGAGAGAGCTGATATTGAGGAAGCAAAAAGTATGCCAAAATGGCTGGTGCAGACTTTGCATGATAGCAAATTAGATGCATCTCTATCATACTGTACTCGTTCAGGCTCTCATCGTGCCTCTTTTGCATCAGATTGCTATGTTATGGCTGCCTCTAGTCTCTGTGATGAGACTGAGCATGTTTTGTTTGATGAAGCACAAAATTTTGAACATTGGATGGCTACAATGCAATCTGAATATGATGCTATCATGAAAAATGGTACCTGGTCTTTATGTGACTTGCCTCCTAGAAAGAAGTCCATTGGCACTAAGTGGGTATTCAAGTTGAAGCGTAAGCCTGATGGAACATTTGACAGGTATAAGACTAGGCTTGTTGCAAAGGGTTATACACAGGAAAGAGGCATTGATTTTGATGAAACCTTTGCCCCTACTTGTTGAATGACTATTGTTCATAGCATCTATGCACTTGTAGCTCATCATGGTTGGAATGTACATCAGTTGGACATTAAAACTGCATTTCTAAATGGTGACTTGCATGAAGAAGTGTATGTTTTTTAGCCCCATGGCTTTGTGCAAAAAGGGCATGAAAACTAGGTGTGCAGGCCAAAGAAGGCATTATATGGTTTAAAGCAAGCACCACGTGCTTGGTATGAAAACATACATGCCTATCTGATTGCACATGGTTTTGAGAATAGTCCAACTGAAAGAACCTTATACATTAAGCATGCTAATGATGTGCTTCTGATCATTGTTGTGTATGTTGATGACATGCTGCTCACTGGTCCTCATGAGAAGCCTATTGTTGATTTCAAGGTTGATTTGCATGCCTCATTTGAGATGTCTGATTTGGGGCATTTGCATCATTATTTGGGCATTCAATTTATGCAAGTTGATGGTGGAATGGCTTTGTGTCAAACAAAATATATTGACACATTATTGCAGCATTTTGGCCTTGAAGACTGTAAACCTATTGCCACTCCTATGGAGACAAGTTTACGATTGAGTCTTCATGATGCTAGAGATGCATTTGATGTTGTTCTCTATAAGCAGGTTTTTGGATGCTTGATTTTCTTATGCATTACTTGGCCAAATATTCAGTTTGTTGTCTTGCAGATGAGCAGATTTAAGCATTGCCCAAGTGTCAAGCATTGGTAGGAACTTAAGCGCATCTTTTGCTACTTGAGTGGTACCCGGCTACTTGGATTTTTTTATCCCAAGGGGGGATCATTACCTCCATATTTGGATGCTTTTTCTCACTCTGACTGGGTTGGTTGCTATGACACTCATGTGTCCACTAGTGGTTTTTGCTTCATGTGTGGTAGCTCATGCATATCTTTGTTGAGCAAGAAGTAGCCTATTGTGGCCACTTCCAGTTGTGAAGCTGAGTATAGGGCAGCTTTCACAGTGAGTGTTGAGTGTATGTGGCTCAGACGCCTTATGGTTGATTTGGATGTTGGTCAATCTTCTACCACCACCATCTTCACTGACAGTCAGAGCGCATTGGTAGTTGCAAGGAACCATGTGTTCCATGCTCGCACTAAGCACATTGAGGTGCATTATCATTATGTCCAAAAGAGGTTCTCTACTAGACAGATCAACTTGGCATATGTGCCCATGCAGGAGAACATTGCAGACCTTTTCACAAAGGTTCTCCCTAGGGAAAAGTTTGAAGCTTTCCACAAAGCTTTGGGCTTACTTCCTTTTGTGGATTGATTCCACATAGCTTGGCACTTCCTTATACATGAGTGCCAGCTCCTTGTTCATCCAATCACTCCCAGGGGGGATTTCTTGATATATTTAGGTAGTGATGTGTGTGAACACACTAGGAAAAAAATGCCCTCGCGATCCTCATGTATTCACACACATCACTACCTAAATATATCAACAAGTACATCTTTCCATCCATAAACTGATGGGGAAACTAAGAGGGTTAATCGGGTACTTGAAGATATGTTGCATATGTATGTAAATGAAAATCAAGATAACTAGAGTGAATATTTGCCCTGATGGGGGAAGTATCTCAACCCCTAAGCAACGATGAAGCGCGAATGACCTCCACAGGTATCCTTCTTTGAACTCTGCACACCAAAAGTGCTCTTACTCAGAGCTTATGCAGAGAAATCCAGTGAGCTTTCGTAGACCTATAGTAGACACCAAGAGCTTTCCAACAAGATAAATTTTACTTCAAATGGATGCTTACACAAAGAGAAACAATGTCTACAACATGAGCTAGTTGAATGCTCACAACTGCTAGTCAAGCAGAGACCTCACTTCACTCCAGCAAGCTTTTCTCAGAGATTATATAGAGAATCAATCTCAAGCTTTGGTCAACTTTAGAGCGCTCTAATAGCTACCCAATGACACCAAAATCATAGCAAATGGATAAATAGAGAAGGAGAACCAGCCCTTACAACAAAGAGCAAAATATTTCCAACAGAGCCTACACACAGAGAGAGATATCAATCACACAACTTCACTAAAATGAATGTTGCTCCCAGATTACTTAGAGAATGCTCCAGAGAATTTGTGAGCATAAAATAGACTCTAATAGCTATCCAATGAGACAAGAATTACATCAAATGGATACAATAAAAGGGAGAACCAATGCTAACAACTCAGGGGTAGAGAGTTGCAACATTGCCTGCGCACACACATAGATATGCCTACTAAAAGAAAACAAACAAACAAGCAAGGGGCTAGCTTAAGCAAGGGGCTTGCTTATCACAACTCCAGCACTTAGTGCTCACTTTACATGAGCTAAAACTCCAAGAAGATGGGCCAAAAGAAGTCGAGATACATGCTGCTTTTATAGTGAGAAGTGTGCCCCTAAAATCTAGGAACTACCTTTCCAAATCAGCCTCCTAACTTGGAGGAATTAGTTGAGATGACTTGGGGAGTGGTTGAGTGACTTTTCTTGATGGAATCTCGTGGCTTTTGGCTTCCTTTGATTGCTCCACATGTCCATAAAAGATTCCCCACGAATTTGTAGCTTGAAGCTTGACTTTTAACACTCCCCCTCAAGCTTCAATTCTTCATCCTCATCCAAGCTCCTTCATGTTGATGTTTTGCTTGAATTTTGAAATCTTCATTCCATCCAAAGCCTTTGTAAACATGTCGGCAACTTGGTCCTTGGTAACAATATGATGTACTGAAACTTCCTTCGATATCACCTTTTCCCTTATGAAGTGATAGTGCACTTCAATATGCTTGGTTCTAGCATGATAGACAGGATTCGATGCTAGATGAATGCTACTCATATTGTCACAAAAAATTGGATATGTGTCAACCTGCAAATTAAGCTCCATAAATAACTTCTTAATCCACATTAGCTCACATGTGACTTGAGCCAAAGCTCTATACTCAGCCTCAGTGGAAGATAATGCCACCGTGGGTTGCTTCTTTGAAATCCATGAGATGATCTTGCTACCTAGCATGACTAGGTAACCACTTGTACTTCTTCTATCCTCCTTGGAACCGGCCCAATCCGCATCAGAATAAGCTTTGACCTGCATTTCATCATCAAATGAATAGAACAATCCTTCATTTATAGTGGCCTTGAGATATCGTAACATTCTTCTTGTAGCTTGCAAGTGTGTAGTCCTTGGACTATGCATAAATTGTGATAACACTCCAACTCCATATGCTATGTCGGGCCTAGTTATTGTGGCATAATTGAAAGATCCTACAATAGATCGATACAAGGTTACATCCTCTAATGGCTCTCCATCAATGGAGCTTATCTTTACATTAACTTCCATGGGATTTGAAATAGGCTTGCAATGTAGCATCCCAAACCTCTCAAGTAGGTCTAGAATATACTTCCTTTGTATGAGCATAATACCTTCTTCTTTGTATACAACTTCAATGCCAAGAAAATACCTAATATCTCCAAGATTAGAGATCCTAAACTCCTTTCCAAGCTTTGCCTTGATCTCCTCAATGCCCTTTGTATCATTACCTGTAATGATAAGATCATCTACATACACGCACATGTAGACTACAAGTTCTCCTCTTTGTTTGATGAAGAGAGATGGATCCGCCTTGCATTGATTGTAACCACATTTGATCAAATAGTCCACCAATCTTTGGTTCCAAGCCCTTGGAGCTTGTGTTAGGCCATAAAGTGCCTTCTTCAACCTACAAACATGATGTGGAAACTCTTTATGAACAAAACCTAGTGGTTGCTCCATGTATACCTCTTCTTCCAAGTCTCCATTGAGAAAGGCATTCTTCATATCCAATTGGAAAAGCTTCCATCCTTTGCTAGCAGCCATTGCAATGAGTGTCCTAATGGTGCTCATCTTTGCCACGGGGCTGAATGTCTCTTCAAAGTGCACTCCATAGGTTTGTGCAAAACCCTTGGCCACCAATCTTGCGTTGAACCTAGAAATAGATCCATCTGAATTCCTCTTTACTTTATACACCCACTTATTACCTATTACCTTCATGTTATCCTTCTTGGGCACTAGAGTCCATGTTTGATTCTCCTCAAGTGCGTCGATCTCTTCTTGCATTGCCTCTTTCCATTCGGTGTACCTGCTTGAATCTTCATAGCAATCGGGCTCATGATCTTCTACTACTTTGTTCATATATGCATAACGAGTTGCCATGTATGAATCATAAGTAAACCTTTGAGTTGGATACTAAACTCTAGAAGACTTCCTTTCTTCACCTTTTGGAGGAATAAACCTCCTTTGCCTTGGGAACTTGATCTCTTTCTTTGACGTAGCTTCTTTCTCCATCATGTATCCTTCATCATCTTCAACTTCATTACCTTCTTCGTCCAACTCCACCAATGTTGCTTTGCCTTTGTTGATTGATTGTGCTTCATAGCTTGATGAAGATCTCCCCCTCCATGGTGAGTTCATGCTTGAACTATCTTCATTGATGGAACACCTTGGGCCGCTTAGCTCTAGGTCGATTTGTTCTTCATCATGTCCATGCTTTTCTTCTTCATAGTCCTGCATACAATCATACTTCTTATACCAAGGGAGTAGCTCATCAAATGCTACATCCCTTGATATCCTCAAGTCCTTTGTGTTTGGGTTGAAGCACCTGTAACCTTTATGATCATTTGAATATCCTAGAAACACACACTTTTCTGCCTTTGGTTGTAGCTTGTGCCTCAATTCAATTGGCACATGTACATAACAAGTACATCCAAATATCTTCAAGTGGGAAAGATCAGGTTTCTTACCATAATAGGCTTGATATGGTGTCAAGCCATGGATCCCTGAGGTAGGAGCCCTATTCATAAGATACACGGCGGTATTTGCTGCATCACTCCAAAACATGTTAGGTACATTCATCTCATTAAGCATTGCTCTAGAAATCTCGGCAATGTATCTATTCTTTCTCTCTACTACTCCATTTTGTTGGGGTGTGTACCTGCATGTTACTTGCCTCCTGATGCCTTGATCCATTATAAAATCAGAAAACGCATTGGAGAAATATTCTCCCCCTCCATCGGACCTTAGCTTCCTGATATATGTACCTGTTTCCTTTTCTACCATTGCCTTGAATGCTTTGAAACATGTAAACACATCTGATTTGTTTTTTATGAAATAAACCCAAACCATCCTTGTGCAATCATCTATAAAAGTGACAAAGTACTTGTTACCTCCAATGGATTTCTCTTTGGTTGGCCCCCACGCATCTGTATGTATCAATTCCAATGGATGTTGGCTTATGTAGTCACTCTTCTTGAATGGAAGTCTCGCTTGCTTCCCTAGTTGACAAGATTCACATAAATGCTTCATACCTTGTCCTTGGAAGTTGGGAAGACCTTCAACCAGCCTCTTGAATTGCATTTCCTTCATTCTTTGTATGTTGATGTGACCTATCCTCTTGTGCCACAAGTCCAACTCCGAAATCCTCTTGTTTCCATATGTGAAGTAGACATGTTGAGTGGAATGAGAATTTACCTCCAAAGTGAAGAGTCTCCCTTGCTTCTTTCCTCTTGCTATGACCTTGTAACCTTGCTTAGGGTTCTCCACAAAGCATCCACCTTTGTTGAACCTTACTTGATAGCCTCTTTCAACCATTTGCCCAACAGACACCAAGTTCTTTGTGATGGTAGGTACATGCAAGACATCCTTGAGACATCTTCCTTCCTCCTTGTCATCCAAAGCTACATCTCCAACATGGGAGATCTCATGGGCTGTATCATCACCTGTTTCTACATGTCCTTTGCCTTTGGGAACATGTAGATTAGTAAACCAAGAAGAATTGCAACTCATATGGTTGCTACATCCACTATCAATATACCTAGTGTTATCTAATTTGCTTGAATTCCCATTCATGTGCATCATCAAGAGATTGTCATTTTCTGAACTTGTAGAAGCATAATTACCTTGGCCTTTGTATGAAGAACCTTGATTATAGCTCCTTTGGTTTCCTCCTTGGTAGCAATCTCTAGCATAGTGGCCAAACTTGCCACATATGTAACATCCTTCGCCATCTTGATTCCTGTTTTGTTGATGTCGTCCTCCTCTTCCTCTTGTTCTTCCTCTCCCTCTTTGTGATGAGGTGCCTTGGTCATGTCCTTGATTGCTTGAGTGGCCTTGCCTTCCTCCAAACCTTCCTTTGCCCCTTCCTTGTCCTCGTATTCCTTTGCCCCTTTGATTACCTGCATAGAAAACTTGTGCATCCTTGATTTTAGTTGAACTTCCACCTATGTTCATTTCTTCGGTGACCATGAGAGCAACCAATTGATCAAAATCGAGAAGATTATCCCTTACATATACTGAAGTGGTAAAGGGTTTCCACTTCTCATCATCTCTCAAACCATTGAGAGTATAAGCCACAAGATCGTCATCATCTACGTGGCTTCCAATGGATCCCAATGCATCTGATAACTCCTTGACCTTAAGTATGTAGTCATTTATTCTACTCCCTGAGCTCTTCCTAAGGTTGTTGAGCTCATTCTTGAGTTGGATCTTCCTTGCTTTGGTGCTTGTTGAATAAAGTCTTTCGAGTGTCTCCCATACCTTCATGCTTGAATCCAAGTCTTGGATATGGCCGATCATGCTATTGCTAATGTGTTGGGAAAGGATAAAGATAACCCTCTTGTCTCTTTCATTCCATTCCCTAAAGGCCCTTCTCTGGTCATTTGTTGGATTCTCATCCAACCTAGGTCTTGGTTCACTTCCACTAATCAACCCCCAAAGGCCCTTGCCCATAAGATAGTTGGAGATCCTAAATCTCCATGGTTGATAGTTCCCTTTGTCTAGCTTTTCAATTTGAGTGTTGAAGTCTTCCATATCTAGTCTTTGATACTTGACCTAGCCCTTGGCTAATGCTCCAATGTGTGTAAAATGAAAATGAGGCTCTGAGGTTACCTCAATCCAAAGCTTTCCTTAGATGGACACCTTGTGCTCTTGAAACTTTGAGTAGAATAGCTCCCCCTTGATGTGAGCTACCTCCAAGAAGCTTTTGTTGATGCAAATCTTTAACCACCAACTCCAAGAGGTCTTCTTGCTTGTATGTGATGCCTCCAAGATGCCCAAATGCTCTGATACCACTGATGGGGGAAGTATCTCAACCCCTAAGCAACAACAAAGTGCGAATGACCTCCACAGGTATCCTTCTTTGACCTCTGCACACCAAAAGTGCTCTTACTCAGAGCTTATGCAGAGAACTCCAGTGAGCTTTTGTAGACCTGTAGTAGACACCAAGAGCTTTCCAAGAAGACAAATTTTATTTCAAATGGATGCTTACACAAAGAGAAACAATGTCTACAACATGAGCTAGTTGAATGCTCACAACTGCTAGTCAAGCAGAGACCTCACTTCACTCCAGCAAGCTTTTCTCAGAGATTATATGGAGAATGAATCTCAAGCTTTGGTAAACTTTAGAGCGCTCTAATAGCTACCCAATGACACCAAAATCATAGCAAATGGATAAATAGAGAAGGAGAACCAGTCCTTACAACAGAGAGCAAAATATTTCCAACAGAGCCTACACACAGAGAGAGATATCAATCACACAACTTCACTAAAATGAATGTTGCTCCCAGATTACTTAGAGAATGCGCTAGAGAATTTGTGAGCATAAAATACACTCTAATAGCTATCCAATGAGACAAGAATTACATCAAATAGATACAATATGAGGGAGAACCAATGCTAACAACTCATGGGTAGAGAGTTGCAACACTGCCTGCGCACACACATAGATATGCCTACTAAAAGAAAACAAACAAGCAAGCAAGGGGCTTGCTTATCACAACTCCAGCACTTAGTGCTCACTTTACATGAGCTAAAACTCCAAGAAGATGGGCCAAAAGAAGTCGGGATACATGCTCCTTTTATAGTGAGAAGTGTGCCCCTAAAATCTAGGAACTACCTTTCCAAATCAGCCTCCTAACTTGGAGGAATTAGTTGAGATGACTTGGGGAGTGGTTGAGTGACTTTTCTTGATGGAATCTCATGGCTTTTGGCTTCCTTTGATTGCTCCACATGTCCATAAAAGATTCCCCACGAATTTGTAGCTTGAAGCTTGACTTTTAACATGCCCTAGTCGAGTTTGCATACAATAGTCCATGGCATGCATCTATAAAAATGACTCTATTTGAGGTTATGTATGGTTATAATTGTTTGAATCTACCTTCACTTTTTGTTTGTCCAAATAAAATAGAAGTATCTAAAGAAATGCTTGAGAAGATGGATGAAGAACTTGGAAAAATTAAGCAACATTTAAAAGAACCTCAAAAAAGACAAAAGAAATTATATGATTTAAAGAGAAGACCACTTGAATTTCAAACAGATGACATGGTATTCTTAAACCCAATCCTCAATGATCTAACTTGTTGCTAGGGAATCATCATTGACTTTCTGCACAATATATAGGTCCTTTTAAAGTTTTGAAAAAGATTAGATCTCTTGCTTATTTAGTGGAATGGCTTGAACATTTAAATGTGCATCATGTATTTCATGTTAGCTTACTTAAAAGATATGTACCTAATGTTGCACATGTTTTGCAGGACACCTATAAGCTAAAAGATGATGGCTCTTTTGAGCTTTGACCTAAAATAGTATTATATAAGAGGGAAAGATTACTTAGAAATAGACCTATAGTAGAGATTTTGGTGAAATGGTACACATATATAGTTAAAGATTCCACTTGGGTGAACTTAAACAATTTTCTAGTGCATTATCCTTCCTTTGAACTCTAAGGATAGAGTTCTTAAATGGAGGGAAGAAATGTAATAGGCCTTTTGATAGTGAAAAAACTCATTTTGAACTTTTTGAATTATATTGTGGGAATAATGTTTAGAAAGAATAATTAGGTCATTTTATGCATGTAAGCAAAATTTAGGGATGACCATTTTTATATTCTCTCTCTAAACCTTATCCACATCATGTTTTCTGGTTGAAAATTGAATGTGAAGAAAGACTTAAGAGAAATGTTGTATGAGAGTAAGCTAGAGCATGGACAAGAGAATAAAAGTGCCTCTATGATTTTTTTGTGAATCATGATTTAAGTACCTCTTTTAAGGCTCTACATTTAGTCCATTGTAAGAAAATGCCTTGATTTTATTCTATCTCTATTTCTAAACTTGTAGGGCTCAAAAGTGATACTTGGAGGCGGATTTGGACCTAGGTCATCTCTAATACTATTATGCAGATCGAAGAGTTGAACAGTTTGTAGCTCACAAACTTAAGCTAAATCCTCACTATTTTTGAATTATAAGGCTTTGAAAAGTGCCACTTTTAGGTTAAAAAATTGGACTTCTCTATTTCTATTTGCATCCGTGATTTTGAAGCATGCGTGTTTTCATGCACACTCATGGATGTCTTCGAATATATCTTTTCATTGCTTTTCTTCTATTTTTGGATAGGTATCACTAAAGAAAGCACTTGACTACTACAAATGCATGCTTTTTGTGAAAGTTTTGCATGCAACACGGGGAAAGTCGACTTTTTCTATATTTGGTGGA
>CM035437.1:39588815-39591315 GCA_020310875.1 Ceratopteris richardii
GCTATTTCCAGTATGATCTCCAGTACTGTATGAGTCAGGTTTTGCCCTTCTGGTACTTCTGGCGGTATGCTTTGCTGCATCACCGGAACTGGTTCAGGGAACACGGTTTGTTCTTGCGTTTCCCACTTGCTTGCTTTTGTAAACACCTTCTGTTGTTCATGAATTTCAGGTTCAAAAATCTCTATGGTTGGTTGTAGTTGCTTTCCTGAACGTGTTTGCACTACTACTGTTTGAGTGTCGACTGCTGATATGTACACCATATTTGCCATTGGATGTTGTCATTCCTTTTTCTTTTTATCGTACTCGGCCGCATCTTTACAGTACCTACGGATATGGCCTATTTCACTGCAAAAATGACATTTAGGCGGTGGAAGAGATGCACCTTCACTTGCTATTCCCGCATTCCATCAAGTTTGCCCAAAGTTAGCTGACCGTCCTCCTCGATAATTCCTGTATCCCTGGTACGGGGTATTCCTCATCTGTGGTGGTACATAATGGCTGGCTGGTTGCCCTTGTTCCTGAATGATGGCATTAACAGCTGCTCTGTTCTATATCTTTGCATTATACGGACAAGTCTCTGTAGTGTGGTTTGTTGTATGGCAAATGGCACAATACATTTGATTCAGAGTGCATGTTGAACTGTTGTGCCTTGGATTTTTGCATTTGATACAATAAATTTGCTTCAAAGTATCCTCGTTGGATTGCATGGATGCCTTCAGCCACACTAGATCTTCAGTGATTCCACCCACTTTATTTTCTAATTGTAACGCCATAGCAATTAAGGCATCCAAAGTCATTCCACCCACACACTGTATGATCATGATCTGCTTTAATTGAGGCTTTAATCCATTGATAAACCATTGAGTGATATGTTGGATGGTCTCTCTGATGATGAAGAAGAAACTTTTCTTAAAGCCAACAAGGATCTGATGGCACTTGGCACTATGGATTTACAAACGGTAGCATGTACAGTGGTACCACTGACCGGTGAGCACAAGTCAAGTACAGAACAGACCTTGGATGATACGATGCTCCAACAATTACTTCAGTCGGGAGACGATTTGGAGATTCCCAGTAGTTTTACGTATCAGAAGATCAATTGGTTACCTGCCACTTAGGTGATGAAACCAACCCACGACCCGTAAAAATTAAGGAGGGACTATCCGAGACCTTCCAGGATAACTTGTTGTAGTTGCTATGAGAATTCTCTGATGTGTTTGCATGGGATTATCAGGATATGAAGGGGCTAGACCTGTAGATTTATCAACACAGGGTGGTGTTGAAACCAGATGCCCGAGCTATCAAACAACCAAGCTATAGGATGAATCCTAACTATGCAACCCAGGTTAAAGCAGAATTGGATTGATTGCTGAAGGTTGGGTTTATTGTCCCTATCGAGCATGCGGAGTGGATTTCCCCCATTGTCATAGTCTCGAAGAAGAATAAGCAATTACGGATATGTGTAGACTACCAGAAATTGAATGTCGCTACCATACCTGATCCATTCCCTCTGCCATTTTTGGACACAATGCTAAACGATGTGGCAAGACGAGAGATGTACTCCTTTTTGGATGGATACAGTGGTTATAACCAAGTCCGAATGGCAGAACAGGATATTCCAAACACATCATTTATAACTAATTGGGGCGTTTATGCGTGTATAGTAATGTGGTTTGGTCTGTGGAATGCTCCAAGTACGTTTCAACGTTGTATGTAGGAAATTTTCTCTCTTTACCTCACCACATTCATGAGAGTTTATTTGGATGATTTCTCTTTATCTGGCGATACTTCGGTGCATCTGTACCACTTACGGTGCTGCTTTTCGAAGTGTCGAGAATACCGTTTGTGCTTGAACCCAAATAAATCTGTATTCTCGGTCTCTTGTGGCAAGTTGCTCCGACACATTATTTCAAAACAAGGAATTCAAGTTGACCTAGATAAAGTGAAGGCTGTACTGGAGGCTCCTGCTCCTAAGACACCCAAAGAAGTGATGCGTTTCTTGGGACAAATCTGGTGGCATGGACGACACTTGCGGTGGCTTGCTCATCTTGCCACACCCCTCAATCTACTGATCACTAGTAATCCTCACCAATTTGAATGGATGGAAGCCTGTCAGTTGTCTTTTGACCGCTTGAAATCGTTGTTAATGCATGCTCCCATTCTACAAGTGCCGAATTGGGAATTGCCATTTCATGCCTTTTTGGATGCTTTCGACATTGCCATTGGCAGCGTGCTGATGCAGCAAACGGACAAGTGGTTTTGGCCACTATATTATGCGAGCTGCAGATTGGCTCCAGTAGAGTGCAATTATTCAGTTATTGAACGTGAATGTCTCAGATTAGTGTATTCGGTGAAGAAATTCTGGCATTATTTACTGGGACGACGATTCACCTTTCATGTCGATCATGCAGCATTGGTGTACCTTGTGCGCCAACAACATTTGGGAGGACAGTTAGCACGCTGGGTATTGTTGCTTCAAGAGTTTGATTATTTCGTCGTA
>CM035437.1:39596315-39626315 GCA_020310875.1 Ceratopteris richardii
CATTGCAAAAATTCATGTCACAATCATAAACACTTTCCAAAGGTAGAACAAAGTGCAAAAAAATATCATGAATCAAATAGCACACTGCCATCGAAGTTGTTGCTGATTTGAGTGCCCATGCTTCAATCTGGCATGTAGCATAATCCATACAGTTTACGATGTAGCGATTATTAGTAGCAATAGTAGGTGGGGAAGTTAGACCAATGAAATTGAGGTCCTATTCTTGAAAGGTTCTAAGGGCATGATAGGTTGTAAAGGAAAATATGTTGGGGACCACAAGTTCTAACATACTCACAAGTGTCATCTTGCATTGTGGAGCACCACAAGCCACTCTACAACAACTTTTTGTAAGTTAAATTAACCAAAGAATGGCCAACAACGGGATGAGAATGAGCGAGGTCCAAAATGAAGGGAACTTCATGATTGGGCACACACCAAATCCACACTTGGTACACATCATAATAATAATGATGAACAACAATGAGTTGAAATCATCGACTATACAAAGCAAGTTTCTAGTGGATGGCAATACGGAGATGGTGAGGTGGACAATGAGTGATCAAAATAGTGAGAAAGTATCATAGTAAGAGGTAGAAAAATCCCACAACATTTGAAAGTGACTATGTTGAGAGCACAAGAAGATTCATCAACACCGAAAGGAGCTTCACCAGAATCCAACTGAGATAGAAATTCCAATGTTGTGTGAGATAAACAAGGATGATGAATGACATCATACTCAAATTCTTGCAATAATAAGATCAATATTGGTGCACTACATAGGTAAGGTCTAAATGATCCACATGAAAAGTAAACTTCTAGCCTAAAAGGTGATGGCAAGATTTCTTGATAGAATAAATTAAGTGAAAACACTCTTGTTCATTAACAGAATAGTTACACTCAGCACGGGCCAAGTGATGACTTGCATAATAGACCAGACTGTACCATTTATCGGACATATGCATGAGGACACTTCCAACGATGATGGAGGCATCCACAAAAACATGGAAGAGAATATCCCACTTAGGCACTTGCAGAATAGGTTCTTGAGTTAATTTTATTTTAGGCATGTAAAGCTAGTCTGACATTTATCTGTCCACTAGAAGTCACATGAATCCATAGTATTTAGGCGAATAAGGGGGAAGGTGTAATAAAGTAATTCTATGATATAAGGGTCCAGCTAGCCCCTTAGATCATAGACTTACTTTATTATAGAAGGTAAGGTGTGCAAGCCATTGCAAATGTTGATCATGCCAACCTATTCATCCTAGAAAGTGAAGAATGTCTTTTGAGGATTTTGGTGGGGGAGCTTCAAGAAAAACCTTAAATACATGAGGATCAACTTGGATGCCTTGGCAATGTGATCGAGCAATTTTGCACAGGACACAGCAAAGATGGACTTAATCAAGCTAAGGAAGAAATGATAGTCATGACATTTAAGGAAGCATAGTGAGAGATGATGCAAATGCTCCATTTCTATCACCCAAAACCAAAAAATCATCAAGGAAGATGCACATAAAGCTAGTAAGGTAAGGAGAGAAGATGTCCTACATCCACAACTCAAAATTACTAGGTGCATTATGCAATCCAAACCACATGACCATACAAACATAAACGCCCCAATTAGTAATGCAGGTGATTTTGAGGATATCCTGTTGAGCCATAGGAATTTGATTTTACCCATTATAGCCATCAAAGAAGGAGTAAGTTTCATGGCTAGCTGCTTCATCTAACATGCTATCAAGAAATAACAAAGAAAATGGATTCAAAAATATGAAAGCATTAAGCTTTCGATAATCAACATAGATACATAGTTGTTTGTTTTTCTTAGGCATGATTAGAATGGGAGAAATCCATTCAACATGATCAATCAACACTATGAAACCAAACCTTAGTAAAAAAAACAATTTCTTCTTTAACTTTCTTCGCATAGTTAGGATTCATTTGATAACTTGGCTACTTAGCTCATATGGCAAAGGAGATTGACATTTCTTTTGTTCCAATTGAAAAGCAAGTAGCAGATATGATGATGAAGGCACTTGATGAAATAAAGCTTTGTAGATTCAAAGCTATTGCAGGTATTTAGCCTATTAGAGAATGAAGACTCAAGCATACTTTAGCTTGAGGGGGAGATGTTGGAACATCAAGCTTACACTATGCTTGAGGTGGATTTGATCTACATCAAAAGCTATCATGTCGAAAGAATATCTGTTGGTGTCACATCATCCTAGTAGGAGATGGTTGAACCACGCATTAAGAGAGAGGATTAGGAAGTAATTCTCAACCATGGCTTTTGGGGCAAGTGGTTAGCCCATCGCACTCCTAACTGGGAGGTTGTGAGTTCAATTCCCAACATTGGTATCAAAGCCTAGTTGAGAAATTGGGTGAGACAGAGGTTCGCGCCTCATTCGTGGGCACTTGGAAAAAGTGCTTATATGTGGTGAGTGTGAAACTGGCCTTGGATGAAGGTGCATGGGCATTTGGGCTCATGCATGGAAAGTGGGTCCAAGAATTAGAAGGGTCCACACGTGAGCATTGAGGACAATGCTCAATCTAAGGGGGGAGGAATACGTCACATAATCCTAGTAGGAGATGGTTGAACCACGTCTTAAGAGAGAGGATTAGGAAGTAATCCTCAACCATGGCTTTTGGGGCAAGTGGTTAGCCCATCACACTCCTAACTGGGAGGTTGTGAGTTCAATTCCCAACAGTTGGAGAGTTCTTTTTATTATGATCACTTACTGTATTTTTTTTTTAAGATTTTTCATGGATCTTTTACCATTGTAAAAGCCTTGAACTTTACACATGTAAAAGTAGAAAGATAGAGCCCAAATTCCACGAATTTGTGGTGGTTGAGTTGCATTCAATCAATCAATCAATCAATCAATCACCTAAAAGCAGATCAAACTAGATCTTCACTTTTCATAGATTGTAGGAAAGTGAAATGATTCCCTCCAAGAACCATTCCCACCTTCATTTCAATTCAAAATCCACTTTCAGAAGTCATGGATCACTTATAGAGCCTATACAAAGACTTCAAAACACTTGTACAATACATGGAAGCAATATACATACACTTGTGACCATCATTGTCTTGCTCCTCCATTTCTCTGCATCATCTTTTTCACCAACAGTAATCTTGCAGAGGTTGTTGCTCTCTCTACAGAGTCTCCAAATTGGATGAGACATAGCTCATTTGAAAGGTATTAGTGTCTAGTTTATGGCTGCAAATTTTCATAGCATTTGCGTAAGTAGATTGGGAGAAATCTCAGTTTTTTTGTATCAGGATCAATATCTACGTATTCCAGAAAAATAGGAAGTGCCACCATTGAGTGTCTGATCCATTCCTACAGCATATTTTGCTCATTCCTTATACTCTTGTGCATTATATACACTCAACCCTATGTGTATCACTCCCATAAAAGGATTCTTTTTAATTTTAATCATGCTCGTCGCTATGAGCATTTGAAGTTCATTGTCTCTTCCATAGATAGTAAGTTTTTTGAGCTATTCGATGTGTAAACCTATTTGTTTTGTATCGACTCTTTCTCCTTGATGCCCCAAAGTACATAGTGCATCTTATTGCACTTATCACATGCCTATAAGATCTATTTGAGTCTCCATAAGCTCAAGTCTTGTGCGGGTTGGCTGGACCAAGCTTCGTCACTTCGAAACTCACTTTTCTACCTCCTACAAGCTTCTCCAAGTTCTTTCATATATATATATATATATATATATATATATATATATATATATATATACACACACACACATGACATGCATGCACATACACTTGCATGGCACACATACACTTGCATGCACATGCACATGCATGCTCACACAGATACACATGCATATACACACATACACATACACATGCATATACATGCATACACAAACACATACATATATGCATACACACATACACCTACATATACACATACATATATACATACACATACACACACATACATCCACATATACACATACATACATGCACATACACACACTTACACAAAAATAGATAGATACCTTCATGTGCATACATACATATACACACACAACTACATGCACATACATACATATACACACACAAACACACATAAAATATAAATGAATTATACAATTAAAGTAATAAATCACATGTTAAATATAAACTATAATAAAAATCATTAGTACATTTCAATCATATAATTCACATCAAAGACACAATTAAAATCATAAATGGTATGATAATATATATGTGTATGTGTGTGTGTGTGTCAATGTAAATAATACATCCAATGTAAGAGGTCAATCATCTGAATTCCCTCTTTGATCATGATCATCCACATCCTAATCATCATGATCATCCACATGATCTGATGTATCCAAAGAGGCATCATGGGTAGAGGGGTCAATACCCTATGATGATCAATGCCATCCCTCTTGTGTGTATCTCTCCACCTCATCCATATCGGCCTCTCTATAATACTCTTGTATTACATATAAAAAACATAAATAAATAAAACATATAAAATATCAATAAAAATAAAATAAAGTATATCAAATATAATAATACTCACAAAATCATCTAGATGATCTCATATGTGCTCACTCAGACATCGATATCCACAATATATAGCAAATTCAATTTCCTTTTTCGTAGGATAATGACCATAATCTCTTTGCTGCATTGAAACAAATGAAAAAGATTAATGATTAATGTTTTAAATAAAATAAAAAATATAGTTTCAATAATATCTATACTTACAAATGTAACAACAAAACCGTGATGGCCTATTTGGCCTAAGCATGACGTATGACCTGGCTCGGCTCTTATTTTACAATAGCCTATGTTTATTTAATTAAACAAAAGTACATAGAGTAAATGTTAGTATTTATAAAACATATGACAATTATGACTCATAGTAATATAAACTATTTTGCATCCCTTGTGATGAGGAAATGATGCTTGAAGACATAGATGTCTACGAAAATACTACCACATCTTAGGTGGTCTGTAAGCTCTTCTCTTATTTCTTTCTAACATACAATATCTCTTGTATTTCAATCTCAATTTAAAAAAGAATTAGTATACAAAAAAACCTTAATTTTATAAACATACATAAAGACATGCACACATACATACACTTACACATACATACATACACTTACACATACAAACATACACTTACACATACATACATACACATACATGTACACATACATACACATACGCACACATGCACACACATACACATACAGACACATACACATACACACACATAAACATACACACACATATACATACACACACATACATGAGCATGAAAATATTCATGAATCACCATACATGAGTAGAGATGTATTTATATGGCAAAATATATATCTGTGTATACGTGGATATGTATCTATGTCACTACAAGGAATATGGGCACATAGCGACAGTTAAGGTGACACAATTTCATCGCTATAAAATTGCAAAAAGCATCACAAGGAGCGTCGAGCGTGGACCGTCAGTTAAACGACAAGCAAAATGATGTTTTTATCAACATGTGGCATGATCGGATGTGTGATGCTCGCAAAGAGCATTGCTAAGGCGATGATTTAAAAAAGCATCACATAAGCGATGCTAATTTGCATCGCATAAGTGATGATAATTAATGTTGCTTATGCAATGGCAATTGCAGTTCTTTTTACGATGCTTTACCATCGCTTACACAACGGCTTTTTGACAAAAAAAATTAAAATGTTGGAGGCTCTTCGATCGGCATCTTCACACATTTGATCGAAGAGCTCTCCAATGTTCGCAATTGTGTTGTGCTTACGAGCTGAAACAGTCGCTTGCAGAATTGTTGTTTTGTCTAAAATCTCTATCTTATTGTCTCTCTCTGTCTCTGTTTCTCTCTTTCTACCTCTTTCTCTCTTTGAATTATCTCTCTCTTTCTCTCTCTCTCTCTCTCTCTCTCTCTCTCTCTCTCTCTCTCTCTCTCTCTCTCTCTCTCTCTCTCTCTCTCTCTTTATTGCAGGTTATTCAAGAAGCTAACCAAGCAAAAAATATAGCTAACTATTGTAAGTACAATTTCCATTCTTTGTATATCATTTGAATTGTGTTATTTTCATTAGTTAGCATACTCACACATTGATATGCACATATACACTTATACATGATGAAGAAGCATGTTCACACATATACACATATACACATGCACATACACATAGATATATGTGCACATACACTTGCACATACGCACACATACACATGCATATGCACAAACATTTCTACAACCACATAAAAAGACTTGCATGCATGCATTATTGCATATATACATATATATATATATATATATATATATATATATATATATATATATATATATATATATATATATATATATATATATATATATATATATATATACACACACATTAACATATACTTAAATACATGTATATGCACATCCATATGCATGCACATTCACATGCATGCATATGGAATAGAAATGCATCCACACGCACATGCATGTTTCATACATATACACATGCATATACATACACTTGTATATGTTTATACACATACACATACATATGCACATATGTATATATACACACACATACACATATATACACATATATATGCACATACGTACACACACATATGCACATACACACATACATGCACATACATACATATACACATATACATGCACATACACACATAGACACATACACTTACACATATACATGCACATACATATACACACATACACATGCACATACACATATACACTTACACATGCACATGCACATACATACATATACACACACATACACATGCACATGCACATACACATACATACACATATACACTTACACATGCACATGCACATACATGCATATACACATATACATATCATATACACACACATATTACACACATATACATGCACATATGTACACACACATATTACACATATATACATGCACATACATACATACATACATATACACACATACACATGCACATGCACATACACATACATATGCATGTACACTTACACATGCACATGCAGATACATGCATATACACATATACATATGCACATACATACATGTGCATATATACATAGATACATACATATACATGCATATAGACATACTTACACATATAGATATATACCTACATGTGCATATATACATTTTATATACACACAAGCACACATAAATATGAATGAATTATATAATTAAAGTACTAAAACACATGCTTAATATAAACAATAATAACAATCAATAGAACAAAACTTTTCATTACTCAATACCGTACACACAATTCAAAACATAATTGAACTGAACAATATATATATAAAATATAAATATATATATCAATGTAAATACATATCCAATGTCATAATCAAGAATCCTAATCATCATCATCATGATCATCATCATCAGCATCATGATCATCCTCATCCATATCCTTATCCTCATCATCACGATCATCCGCATGATCTGATGTATCTGTGTGAGCACCCTGTGATGATCGAGATCATCCCTCCTATGTCTGTCTCTCCACCTCATCCATATATGCCTCTCCATAATACTCTTGTATTACATATAACAAACATAAATAAGTAAAACAATTAAAACGTCCATAAAAATAAAATAATTATATAAAATTTAATAATACTCACAAAGGCATCCGGATGATCTCGCATATACTCACTCAAACATCGATATGCAAAAAGTGTAGCATACTCGATCTCATGTTTCGTAGGATATCAGCCATAATCCTTTTCACTGCATTGAAACAAATAAAAAAGATTAGTTTCTTGCATTTTTACTAAAATAAAAAATATACTCACAATAACACATATACTCACAAACGTAGCTACAAAACCATGATGGCCCATTTGGCTTAGGTGCGATGTGTGGCCCAACTCAACTCTCTTCTTTGCAATAGCTTGTTTATTTAAAGAAAAAACCACACATATACATATCCACAGACATACGTACACACATACATATGCATACATATACACTCATTCATACAAAATACATGCATTTATCCCACAATAATGTGTATTTGTGTATATGTGAATATGTGTGTATGTGTAAATGTGTATATCTGAATATGTGTGTATGTGTAAATATGTATATGTGAATGTTTATATATGTAAATAATTAGATTGTTAATATCAAATACCATTATTTGTAGATTCCGATCAATCAGATGGAACCCCACCACCGTCTCCTAATCGTGCAAGGACTATATATTGTAAGTATATCAAACTTTTAATTTTAAATATATTTGATAGATACATAACTAATATATTCTTTTCTTTCTTGTTATAATCAGATTCTGATCAATCAGAGGGCACTCCACCACCTCCTACCCATGCAACGACTTCACATGTGTCCTCTGATAGGAATTATGATGAATTTTACTATCAAGAGCATATTATATGTTGGTGTAACTCTTGCTATGGCACGTATTGAAGACCATGATTGAAATGTATCGAACATGAGGCAGAGTATGGTACTTTTGAGCATGCACCATCACCTGGTCAACATGATAATGCTTGGGTATGTATTTTTTCTATAAATTAATGTCATTATTTTATTTAAAAACCATATACAAAATCAAATTACTGTTGATATACAGGAATACTTGCTCGATGATGATGATGATGATAATAATAATTCTCATAATGTTAATGTACTTCGTACACATCATGGACTTGTTGTTCATCAATTACAAACAAAGGTTTCTAGAAATCCTCTACCTCTTGGTTTAGAGACTGAAACAGTGAAGATTATCTATTGCCAGCTCGTGATCGTTCTCTAGTACAAACATATGATAGAAGAAGATATGGAGGATGGAATAGAGGACCACCTCCTTTAGATGGAGAGGTTTTCAACTTTTGGGGAAATTGTTATATGATTGCTGCATATACTATTACTAATGTTGGTCATGGTCTCTTTATTGTAGAGGATTTGTATGTGCATCCGAACTCTGAAGTCACTCTTATGTCATTTTGTGGTCCTATATATGGATGGGGAGATTGGCATCAACTTGCACGTTATGTTGAAAGCATGAGTACTTATGGAATATGGTTGAATGAAGCATCCCTTACTATTAGAAGGATTTCACATGCAGAAAATAAAAGATTATATATTGATGGAAGACCTTACATGCATGGAAATATAGCAGGTTTAATAAATAGTAGTTGAGGGTTACATAATAGTTCAAGGACTAATTGCACATTTGAAGAGCGTGAAAACAGTCATGAATCACCATACATGAGTAGAGATGTATCAAGATACATAGTTGTCAATGCTATTACGACATTACATGCTTATTAATTTTATGTTTAAAGTTTACTTTTTATTCATTTATGGAATACTAATGATTTTTATTCATGTGTGTAGATTCCAACGTATGATGTTGATGATATTCCTCCACACCATTCACAATTGTCAGTAAGACCTCATTTATCAAAAGCTTCTATGAGGAGGCTATGCAAAAGTGATCCTATGGAATATGCAATGTTGAAAGATCTATATTCAAAAGAAGATAAAGTACAAGATTTGTGCGACAATGATGAAGATGATGGCATGGCAAATTTTATTGAGGATTGGTATCGAAATGACAGTGAGATCATTGATATTTCTAAAAATGAGAAATAACTTCGAGAGGAATGTCTAAAGCATGTATATGAAGGAAGTCGTTTGACATGACTAAGTGTGCTTACTTATTCTCAATCCTCAAAATTGTTTTGGATGGAGTAATGTATCTGTTTCGGCACTATTAAGGTGTAATTTTCAATTTTCTATCTATTTATATATATACATGCATAAATATATACATATAAATACATGCATATATAGACATACACATAATTATACATGAATGCATCCACACATATAAACATAAACACACATATGCACACATACACATGTTATGAGAGTAAGGTGAAGTTATACATACCTATATCAAATGAAGATGTTTTGTCCATCTAGCCTTTAGAGTTGTCCACCCAACCTTTAGAATCTTCCTAACACATCTGTTTTTCCTATTCTAGTCGACTTAATACCCATGCTGCTAACTCTTTTAAGAACTTTGCATACAAATATTAAGTATCAGTTAGCTATGGAGGTATTAGGTCGTTAGGAAAATGGGAGGACCAAATTTATCTTGAAGATTTTGAAGGATGGAAAAATGATTTTAAAGGATGGGCGGAAAGAAAGTGTCCATTCAATGCAGGTTTTTATTCTTATTTTAGTTAAGGTAAGAACACGAACTTGCATTGAATGGACACTTTCTATCCGCCCATCCTTTAAAACTATTCATGCATCTTTCAAAATCTTCAAGATAAATTTGGTCCTCCTATTTTCCAAATGACCTAATATCTCCATAGCTAACTGATATTTTATATTTGTAAACAAATATGTAAGCCTTAGTTAGCAAGGTAGGTAATAGATTGACTATAAAATGGGAGATAGTCAGACGATTCAGTGGTCTAGATATCTATATGAAAGTCTACAAAGCAAAAAGAAAATTAGAAATGAAATCAAATATACACAGTTACACATGCATATGTACACATACATACATACACATATATATATACACATAAACATACATATACACATGTTATGAGAGTAAAGTCAAATCATACATACCTATATCGAATGAAGTTATTTTGTCCATCTAACCTTTGGAATTGTCTGCCCAACCTTTAGAATCTTCCTGACACATCTGCTTGTATGTGTGTGTATCTATGTGTGTGTGTGTAAGTTTGTATGTGTCTATGTGTGTATGTGTGTGTGTCTATGTGTGTAAGTGTGTGTGTGTGTCTATGTGTGTATGTTTGTGTGTATGCATGTGTAAGTGTGTTTGTCTGTGTTTGTGTGTGTAAATCTATGTGTATATGTGTGTGTATGTCTCTATGTGTGTGTATGTGTCTATGTGTGTATGCGTATGCATGTAAGCATGTAAGCATGTATATATGCATATGCATGTGCATTATGTATGCATATGCATGTGCATTATGTATGCATATGTATGCATGTGTGTGTATGTCTGTGTATGTCTGTGTATGTGTGTGTATGCATGTAAGTATGTATGTATGCATATGCATATACATTATGTATGCATATGTATGCATGTATGTGTATGTGTGTGTATCTCTTTATGTGTGTGTGTGTATGCATATATATATGTGTGTATGTGTGTGTGTGTGTGCGTGTGTCTATGTGTGTATATGTATGTGTGTGTATGCATGTAAGTGAAATATTTCGATGATGATGCACCACAGTGCGCTTTCCTTCTTGCAATGTCCATGACGATATCCGCAGAGTAGAAAACCGATCTCCTAAGGTTGCACACGATACTCCACACAAAGACTGCAGAATATGCAGAAAAACACAGTACACACGGAGCATGAAGATAGACTTCTTAGGTCTTACAAATGCGGTCGAACTTACAGTCTGTGACTAACCAGGCCACTATATGTTTTATTAAAGAACATATACAATGAAGTGTCAAGTGGCCATTTGACCTTTCACATGGACACTAACAGTAACAATCTCCCATAAAAGGCCAATATGGCCAAAGTAACTATGGGAGAAAAATAAAGAATGATAAAGAATACCTGAGTGTAAGTATACAAACTATACCTCCCATCTGATGGGCATGTTACACAGTATACAAGTGACTGTGTAAGATCATGAATCAAGTAACCCCCATCAAGTGACAATAGTGTCGAAAGCTCTCCTGTGGTAGAGCTTTAGTCAAAGCATCTGCAACATTATCTCCAGCGTGAACATTCTCAAGAATAATGCACTCAGTGGCTAAGCAATCTCGAATGAAGTGATACCTCACCTCAATGTGCTTGGTCCTTGCATGATAGACCAGATTCTTAGCCAAAGCAATGGCATTCTGACTACCACTGAGCAAACGAGGTAGATGCTGAGGTAAACCCATATCACAAGCAAGACGAGAAAGCCACAATGCTTCCTTACATGCCTTACTTGATGCAACATACTCTGATTCTGTGGTGGAAACAAGTGTACATTCTTGAAGACGAGATCTCCAAGAGATAGCACCTCCACAAAAATGAAAAATTTACCCTGGTGTAGACTAACGATTGTCTACACAACCAGCATAGTCAGAATCTATGTAACCTATAATGGATGCTTTCCCTCTACCTAAGCATAGAGGCTTGTCCTTAGTGCCATTCAGATATTTTAAAATCATCTTAACTGCTTCCCAATGTTTCTTGCCAGGGTTAGACATATATCTGCTCACAACTCCCACTGCAAATGCAATGTTTGGTCTCATAGCTACCATAGCATACATGAGACTACCAATAGCAGACTGATAGGGAATTTTGGTCATGAATTCCTTTTCCTCATCTAATTTGGGGCAATCATCCTTGCTCAATTTCACATATGTGGGTAAAGATGTACTCAATGCCTTTCCACCCTGCATATTGAACCTGTGAAGTACTTTGGATATGTACTCACTTTGAGACAAGTATATGCATCTTTTGCTACTATCACGAGTAATGCGCATGCCAAGAATATGTTTGGCATCCCCCAAATCCTTCATATCAAATGTCTGACTCAACTTCTTTTTGAGAATTGACAAATCATAAGAGGACTCCCAACAATTAGCATATCATCGACATAAAGTATCAAACATATCAAGCTACCATCTGAGCATCTCTTTGTATAGAGACAATGATCCTCATTGCTTTGAGAATAGCCTTGAGACTTCATAAAAGCATCAAACTTTTGGTACCACTATTTAGGGGACTGTTTAAGTCCATACAAGCTCTTGTTAAGGTTACAAACTAGAATTTCCTTGCTAGGAACTACATAACCCTTTGGTTGTTCCATATAGATCTCATCTATAAGATCTCCATGCAAGAAAGCATTTTTCACATCCATTTGGACTAGCTCTAAGTCCTCCATTGCAACGAATCCAAGCAACATGTGCAGGGTAGTCATCTTGACCACTGGAGAGAAGATTTCCTCGAAATCAACACCATGTTGTTGCTTAAAACCCTTTGCAACAAGTCATGCTTTATACTTTGGAGAAGCACTATCTGATGTGAATTTCAACTTATATACCCATTTACATGGTAAATCTTTCCTGCCCTTTGGCAAAGGTACCGAATCCCAAGTACCATTCTTGTGAATAGAACCCAAGTCACTCTTCATGGAATGCTCCAACTTGACATGATCCTCTGTCTGCATAGCCTCTTTGTAGCACGAGGGCTCACTGGCATCTGTTAGCATAACAAAATCTAAACCTAGAACATATCTATCAGGTGGATGTGAGACACGTGTAGAACATCTCAATTGTTGTTGAATGGGAATATGTGCAGATTGATCTAAATGCAAATTCTCTTGAACATCCCTATGTGCAGTATTTTTATGCATGCTAACCAGAGGACTAGTATCCTCAAACACCACTCTTCTCACTTCAACCTCCTTAATGGGTTGTTTATGCATCTTAGACTCATTGAAAATGACATCACTACTTTTGATCATCGATCGTGTTTCAAGATCCCATAAGCGATATCCAAATTGTCCTTCTCGACCATATCCAAGAAAAATGCATTTCTTTGACTTACGATCCAACTTTTATCTAAGATTCTTTGGTATATGAACATATGCTTCACACCCAAAAACTCGAAGATGATCATAATATGGTGGCTTCCCTGTCCATAACTCTTGTGCCACTTTCAAACCTTTGGCAGTACTAGGTGAAAGATTAATCACATGAAATGTAGCCAATACTGCTTTTGCCCAAAAACCTTGTGAGAGGTTTGCATGATGCAACATAGAGACTACTCTATCTTGAATAGTTCTATTCATCCTCTCAGCTACACCATTCTGTACTGGGGTATAAGGAGCTGTAAACTCTCTATGAATCCATCTAGACTGACAAAAAAGGTTGAATTCATGTGAGGTATACTCACCCCCCATTATCTGAACGTAAAGCCTTAAGCTTAGTTCCTTTTTTAGTCTCAATTAAAGCAAGCCATTTTTTGAAAGTAGGGAATACCTCATTCTTTGATTTGATAGGATATACCCAAATATTTCTAGTAGCATCTTCTATGAAAGTGACAAAGTAAAGAGAACCACCTAAGGACCTAGTTGGCATAGGACCACACACATCTGTATGAACGAGATCTAAAGGCTGAATTGAAGAGTCAATGTGCATTCTATGCACATTTCTAGTTTGCTTTCCATATTGACAATGCTCACAAAATGAAAAATTGGAGAAAGATAACACATGTAAGTAGCCAGAACGAGAAAGAATTCCCATTCCACTACGAGATATATGGCCCAAACAACCATGCCAAATACAAGCCATCGGTTGTTCAGTAACAGCTAACAAGTGTTCTTTTTGTGATACAAATAAAGGATAAAGTGAGCCGAGTTTGTTTCCTTTTGTAATAACTATATTGCCCTTTGATATGCAAAAAGACTGAGCATAGAAGACCACCTTGTAACCAAGGTCATCAAGTTGACCAACTGACATCAAACTACGTGATAATTGAGGTACATGGCATACATTATGCATAGTAAATTTTTAACCATCAATGAACTGCACAACCACATCTCCAATCCCAACAACGTCATTCTAGTAAGAATCACCAAGTCTCACAGTACCAAGAGACTTTGCTGCATAATTAGAGAACCATTCTCTATGTGGTGTCACATGGAAAGAAGCACCAGAATCTAGCAGCTAGGTATGGGAAAGAGAATCAGCCATAAGAGCCTCAGTTGACACAGTACTATCAAGTGTCAACACATTAGCATCATCAGAAATAGCATCAATTTCTTCAATCTTCATAGTCGAAGTAGATGATGCAGGTACTTGTTTAACATGCCCATCAATATTTTGTCCTTTACCTTTAGCATTCTTTAATGCATAACAGTCTTTCTTCATGTGTCCTTTCTTATGACAATAATGGCATTCGATATCCCTCTTCCTTGATTTACTTCTACTCTTATTCCGTTGACCATTCTTTTCCTTGTTCTTGCTCCTGCCACATTGTTGATTGTTTCCTTGGTAAGAATCACGAACATTATATGCATCTCCACTCTAAGTGCCAACCATAGATTTTCTACGAATTTCCTCACTCAAGAGTGCTCCACATATGTCATCATAGATGAGTTTACCACCAGGTGCACTATTGCTAATAGCTGTGCAAAATGTATCCCATGATGAGGCAAGGTGCATAATAGCAATACTGCTTTCATTTCATTATCCATATCCATTTTCTGAGCCTATAACTGAGAGAATATAGCATCAAACTCATTTAGATGGGCAACAACACTATCTATGTCCTTCATACGAAGGTCATATAATTTTCTCATCAGAGAGACTTCATTTGACGCCGTCTCTTTTTCATATGTATTGCATAACTTCTTCCAAAGCTCCTCTGCACTTTCACAGTCTAATATTGTAAAGTAAACACTATCTGCCAAGTGCAAGCGAATGGTATACCTGGCCATTTCATCTAACTCATCCCAATCATCTTCATCCATGTCAGTAGGTTTCTTTGAAATTCCATTTACTGGCTTCCATTGCCTCCTTTGAATCAGCACATCTTTAATCTAATTCTTCCATAGAGCAAAGTTTGTGCCATCAAATTTTCGAATCTCAAAATGGTCTTTTCCCTGCAAGTTATAGCTCCTCCTCGGAACACTAGCACTAGAACCTAATCCATCGGATGTGTCTGAGACCTCTGATGCCATGATGGTAGAGAACTCAATGGAATGATAATGGAGCTAGAAGAGTCTGAACACCAACGAATAAGTGTATCAAGGAGTAAATCGACCACTGTATAGTTAACAAAACAAAAAATTTGGAATAATTTTGCCAGAGTATGCTCTGCCAAATGAGCGTATGACTAGTGTCAAAATATCATAAAATTGCAAGTATTGAAATGTTTGCCTGCATAGTGAATCACTGACTCCACTGCATGTAATCAGTTACCCAATAGAAGCCAACTAGGCTTATCGAGCACTTATGGACAACTATCATACATCTTCTATGGTGAGGCTGGGTAAGTCTTCCACCTACATCACCGAAAGACCCCGACATCTAGGTGTCTCCTAGTTAAGAAAACCTCATCACGATCCTCTTTATCAAATGTAAAAGGCTTTATGCAAAGAACGTAATCGCTATCTCAATGACCACATGGATGTACATAAGCGATATCCACAAAAGCATACATAATGTGTATGTGCTCAATATATGCAGTAAAATGACACTAAAAGGCTGAATGCACAGCCCAAAAACTAACCAATAACACCTGCAAGTGTCTGTCAGCTCTGATGTTTTTGGCTCAAAAAAACCTGCATAAATTTGCAGTGGATGCTCCCACCAAAACTGAAATCTTTCAAGAAACCTATAGTTATGCAAGTGTGGTTGAAAACACAGCCCCAAAGGTTGATATTTAATGTCAGAGAAGTACAAGAACACTCTTCTTGATGTTCTTGGACCTGTGTGAAGAGAACTATGTGCGGAAGTACTCCAAAACGGCTCCAAAAGACACCCCAAAAATGCTTCAGAAATAGTCTTTGAAAGCAAAGAATGAAGTCTTGAGGGACCAAAACATGTTTAAGGTAATGTCAACCTTAGTCCTTCCCCTTCTTCAAACACCACAAGAGTGTAGCTTGGTGGCAAGAGATTTCCACGGTTAAGCGAGCTCCGACGAATAGTACTGGGATGGGTGACCTCCCGAGAAGTATCGGGAACCTCTATATTCCTTGATCGTTGAGGTCATCCCTTGCGTGCAGCCAACGGTGACTTTGGTGACTCGGATGACAAGGTATGCCAAGGTCTATGCCTTGGTCGTTGCCTTAGTCGTGCACCTTGGAGAAAGCCGGGGGGTACTCGCTTCGCTCGCACAAAAGGAACAAAGCTTTTACATCAAACTACTCTAATACCAGTGAAGTATTTCGATGACGATACACCACAGTGTGCTCTCCTTCTCACGATCTCCACGACGATATCCTTGGAGTAGAAAACTAAGCTCCTAAGGCCGCACATGGTACTCTGCATAGAGACTACATAATATGCAGAAAAACACAGTACACAAGGAGCACAAAGATAGACTTCTTAGGTCTTACAAATGCAATCGAACTTATAGTCTGTGACTGACCAGGCCACTATATGTTTTATTAAAGAACATATACAAAGAAGTGTCCAATGGCCATTTGGCCTTTCACATGGACACTAACCATAATAGTAAGCATGTATGTATGCATATGCATGTGCATTATGTATGCATATGTATGCATGTGTGTGTATGTGTGTGTATGTTTCTCTATGTGTGTGTGTATGCATATGTATGCATGTATGTGTATGTGTGTGTATGTCTCTCTACATGTGTGTGTATGCATATATGTGTGTGTATGTGTGTATGTGTCTATGTGTGTGTATGTGTGTGTGTATGTGTGTATGTGTGTGTGTCCATGTGTGTGTGTCCATGTGTGTATGTGTGTGTCTACGTGTGTATATACGTGTGTATCTATATATATGTGTTTGTATGAATGTGTATGTATGTGTGTAAATGTGTCTGGATGTGTGTGTGTGTGTGTGTGTAACTGTGTATGTGTCTATGAGTGTGTATGTGTTTATGTGTGTGTATGTGTCTATGTGTGTTTATGTGTCTATGTGTGTATGTGTATGCATGTATGTATGCATATGCATGTGCATTATGTATGCATGTGTGTGTATGTGTGTGTATGTGTGTGTATGCATGTAAGTATGTATGTATGCATATGCATATGCATTATGTGTGTATGTGTCTATGTGTGTGTATGTGTGTGTAGGGGTGTGTGTGTGTAGGTGTGTGTGTGTATGTGTGTGTGTGTATGTGTGTATGTGTGTATGTGTGTATGTGTGTATGTGTGTATGTGTGTATGTGTGTATGTGTGTATGTGTGTATGTGTGTATGTGTGTATGTGTGTATGTGTGTATGTGTGTATGTGTGTATGTGTGTATGTGTGTATGTGTGTATGTGTGTATGTGTGTATGTGTGTATGTGTGTATGTGTGTATGTGTGTGTATGCATGTGTATGTGTGTGTGTGTCTATGTGTGTATGTCTGTACGTGTGTGTATGCATGTGTATGCATGTGTATGTGTGTGTAAATCTGTGTGTATATGTGTGTGTATATGTGTGTGTATGTGTGTGTATGTGTGTGTATGTGTGTGTATGTGTGTGTATGTGTGTATATGTGTGTGTATGTGTGTGTATGTGTGTGTATGTGTGTGTATGTGTGTGTATGTGTGTGTATGTGTATGCATGTATCTATGCATATGCATGTACATTATGTATGCATATGTATGCATATGTGTGTGTATGTGTTTGTATGCATATAAGTATGTATGTATGCATATGCATATGCATTATGTATGCATATGCATATGCATTATGTATGCATATGTATGCATGTATGTGTATGTGTGTGTATGTCTCTGTGTGTGTGTGTATGCATATATGTGTGTGTATGTCTCTCTATGTGTGTGTATGCATATATGTGTGTGTATGTGTGTATGTGTGTATGTGTGTATGTGTGTATGTGTGTATGTGTGTATGTGTGTATGTGTGTATGTGTGTGTGTATGTGTATGTGTGTATGCGTGTGTATGTGTGTGTATGCATGTAAGCATGTATGTATGCATATGCATGTGCATTATGTATGCATATGTATGCATGTGTGTATGTGTGTGTATGCATGTAAGTATGTATGTATGCATATGCATATGCATTATGTATGCATGTATGTGTATGTGTGTGTATATATCCCTCTACATGTGTGTGTATGTGTATGTGTGTATGCGTGTGTATGTGTGTGTATGCATGTCAGCATGTATGTATGCATATGCATGTAAGCATGTATGTATGCATATGCATGTGCATTATGTATGCATATGTATGCATGTGTGTGTATGTGTGTGTATGCATGTAAGTATGTATGTATGCATATGCATTATGTATGCATGTATGTGTATGTGTGTGTATGTCTCTTTATGTGTGTGTGTGTATATGCATACATATGTGTGTATCTGTGTGTATGTGTGTGTATGCATTAATGCATGTATGTATGCATATGCATGTGCATTATGTATGCATATGTATGCATGTGTGTGTATGTGTGTGTATGCATGTAAGTATGTATGTATGCATACGCATATGCATATTGTATGCATATGTATGCATGTATGTGTATGTGTGTGTAAGTCTCTCTACGTGTGTGTGTGTGT
Organism: Ceratopteris richardii; assembly: GCA_020310875.1. Taxonomy (NCBI): domain Eukaryota; kingdom Viridiplantae; phylum Streptophyta; class Polypodiopsida; order Polypodiales; family Pteridaceae; genus Ceratopteris; species Ceratopteris richardii. Next base: position 39,615,594 of record CM035437.1, read on the forward strand.
ATGCATACATGTGTGTGTATGTGTATGTGCGTGTCTATGTGTGTATGTGTGTGTGCGTCTATGTGTATGTGTGTGTGCATCTATGTGTGTATGTGTGTGTGCATCTATGTGTGTATGTGTGTGTCTATGTGTGTATGTACGTGTGTATCTATATATATGTGTCTGTATGCATGTGTATGTGTGTGTGTAAATGTGTGTGGATGTGTGTGTGTGTAAGTGTGTATGTGTCTATGTGTGTGTATGTGTATGTGTGTGTGTCTATGTGTGTGTGTCTATGTGTGTATGTGTGTGTGTCTATGTGTGTATGCATGTGTCTATGTGTGTATATATGTGTGTGAGTATGCATGTGTATGTGTGTATGTAAATTAGTGTGTATATGTGTGTGTGTAAATCTGTGTGTATGTGTGTGTATCTGTCTATGTGTGTATGTATGTGTATCTATGTGTGTATGTGTGTCTGTGTGCATACACATGTCTATGTGTATATATATATATGTGTATGCATGTGTATGTGTGTGTGGAAATGTGTGTGGATGTGTGTATGTGTGTGTGAGTGTGTATGTGTCTAATATGTATGTGTGAATGTATGTGTGTGTGTCTATGTGTGTATGTGTGTGTGTGTCTATGTGTGTATGTGTGTGTGTATGTGTGTGTGTCTCTATGTATATGTGTGTGTGTCTATGTGTATGTGTGTGTGTCTGTGTGTATATGTGTGTGTATGCATATGTATGTGTGTGTGTATGTGTGTATGTGCGTACCTTGCTTCACAGGATGTGTGTGTGCTAGTACAGTGTCGATCTTTCTCTCTCTCTCTCCCTCTCTCTCTCTCTCTCGCACCCTAATCATGGCACAAATGTGCTTGGAGAAATTGAATTTCTTCTGTAACAGTCCAGAGTGTCACTTATGCGCTACTCTGGAAGACCAAGACATCATGTATGCATTGATCCAGCATCGCAAGGAGTTTGACAACATTGTTAAAAGCATGGTTGGCTAGCGACACTCTTTGCGATGCATATTTTGAGCATCGCTTATGTGATGGCACGTCCTTCTTTTTATAAAAAATAGGCCCGTCGCTTATGCAATGCCAACGTCTCATAAGCAACGAGATCGGCTTTCTTTTCAATTCGGGTGCATCGCTATGCCCCCTATTTCTAGTAGTGTCTATAAATGTGTATGTATGTAAATAATTAGATTATTAATATCTAGTACCTCTTTTTGCTACACAATCAAATTTTGATCAATTAGACGCAACTCCACCACTGTCTCCTAACTTTGTAAGGACTATTTACTGTAAGTGTATCAAATATTTAATTCTAATATTTGATAGACACATACATGATTGGTATATGTTTTTTTATTGTTATATTATAATCAGATTCTGATCAATCAGAGGGTATTTCACCACCTCCTACCCATGCAACAACTTCACATGTGTTGTCTAATAGGAATTATGATGCTTTTTACTATTAAGAGCATATTATATGTTGGTGTAATCTTTGTTATGGCACGTTTCAAAGACTACGATTGAAATGTATTGGACATGAGGTAGATAATGGTATTTTTGAGCATGTACCACCACCTGATCAACATGATGATGCATGGGTATGTATTGATTCCTTAATTCCTAGTCATGATTTTCTTTTAAAATCATATACAAAATAAAATTATACTTAATAGAATATTTGCTCGATGATGACCATTCTCCTATTAATAATTCTAATATTCCTCGTACATGTCATGGACATGCCGTTTATCAATTACAAGCTGAGGTTTCTCAAAATCCACTACCTCTTGGCTTGCGTACTGAAATGGTTGGAGATTATCCATTGCTAACTCATGATCATCCTCTACTACAAACATATTATAGAAGAGGATATGAAGGATGGCATGGAGGACCACTTTTTTTAGATGGACAAGTTTTTAACTTTTGGGGTAATCGCTATATGATTGCACCCTCCACTATCACTGGTGTTGGTCATGGTCTCCTTATTGTAGAGGGTTTGTATATGCCTCTCAACTCTGAAGTCACTCTTATTTCATTTTGTAGCCCCATATATAGATGTGGAGATTGGCATCAACTTACATGTTACATTCAAAGCATGAGTACTTATGGATTATGCCTAAATGCTACTTCTCTTGCTAGTAGAGGGATTACACATGCAGAAAATGAAAGATTATATATTGATGGAAGACCTTACATGCATGGAAATATAGTAGGTTTAATAAAAAAGTATTTTCATGAACTTGCATATTACTATTTGAAAAGTTTTTACCAAGAAATAATATTCTTCCTACATCAAATGATGAAATGAAGAAGATAATCAACAATCTTGGTTTAGATTATCATTGTATACATGCATGTCCTCATGATTGTATTTTATATACAAGTGAATATGTAGATAGACTCTTTGAGATTTCCAAAAGTTCAATCTCCTTGATATAAGGACGAAGAGGGTAAAATCCCAAAAAAGATATTGAGACATTTTCCATTAGCTCCATAAATAAAAAATATGTTTCAAAGCCTTGAATTATCAAAACATTTGCCATGGGGACTTGATCATAAAAGCACTGATGACATAATGAGGATTGGAGCAGATAGTGCAACTTTTCAACATATTGATTCGAGATGGCTTGATTTTGCACAATAGCCACACAATCTAAAGGTAGGTGTTGCATTAGATGAAGTTAATCCATTTTCGATGAAATCTAATAAATGGCCAACGTGGCGAGTGGTAGACATCAACCACAATCTCTTGCCATACCTTAGCATTAAAAAAGAACATTTAGTGCTTTCACTTTTAATCAGAGGAAAACGACAAGTTAAAGACATGAATGTATATCTTGCTCCTCTCATTAACGATATCCAAGAGTTATGGAGAGGTATTAATGTCATTGATGTATCGCAATGCACTAATAAAAGACACATTATGGTTCGTAGAATTGTGGCTTGGACTATACACAATTTTTGGACAGAAGGGTGTCTTATAGATCCACAATCCAAAATCTTCAATGACGATGAAGATGATGAGACTATGAAGATTGGATGTAAAGGAAAATTGTCACTAGCAGAGAATATGTTGATATGGTATTCTTTTGAGTATTGGAGAGAGTTAAAGATGTGTAATCTTCTTGATCCTATGAATATATTCAAGATTATTCATTATGGCAACATCTTTTTGAATTAAAAGACACAACAACATCAAAAAATGATTTAAAGGATCAAAAATTAAAACCAAAATTATGGCCAATTTTTGATAAAAATTGAGAAGAAATTACTTATGAACTTGCTCTTTGGATACTTATGACAAAGGAGATGCAAACTATCAACAATAGGGTTCAATCGATTTGAACATCTACAAGATATGGAACATCTTTCCAAAACATGTTTAGTTTGGATGAAAAGAGCTTATCTAGATTAAAAACACATGATTGGCATAAATTTTTGAAGCACATTCTATCTCTTGTTATCGATAGATGTGCAATAAAAGGAATAGGGGATGTGATCTATCGTCTTGAATCGCTTATAAGATAATTATCATACTTTTATGTTTAATATATATGACTATTTGATATCTTTTCTTTATAAAATCATTTCTTTATAATTTAATGTATCATTGATAATAGGTGGATTACATCAAAAGAGATTGACAAAGACTCAATCCCAAAAAAGAAACGTGAATGCAAGGAGCTACTATGTGTGATGGGAAAAGAGCTTCCAACATCATTTTTTGATATTCATGTTAATTTATTGATCCATCTTGTGGATGAAATAGAGATTGCAAGAGTTGTAAAGACTCGATGAATGTTTTGGGTTCAGTGACTTATGGGCATATTAAAAGGTTATGCATCAAAAAGAGCAAGACTAGAAGGATCTATGGCAAAGGGATGGATGTTTGAGAAATGCATGTACTATGTTAGTGAATACCTTGCAAGAGTTCATGAAAAAGCTCCATGTGTGTGTGTGTCTATGTGTGTATGTGTGTGTATATGTGTGTGTATATGTGTGTATGTGTGTGTGTATATGTGTGTATGTGTGTCTATGTGTATGTGTGTGTGTCTATGTGTATATGTCTGTGTATGCATATGTATGTGTGTGTATGTGTGTGTATGTGTGTGTGTAAATTTGTGTGTGTATGTGTGTGTGTACCTTGCTTCACAGGATGTGTGTGTGCTAGTACTCTCTCTCTCTCTCTCATCCTAATCATGGCACAAATGTGCCGGAGAACTTGAATTTTTTTTGTAACAGTCTAGAGTGTTGCTTATGCGATGCTTTGGAAGATGAGGACATCGTGTATACGACGATCCAGCGTTGCAAGGAGTTTATCAACATCGTTAAAAGCATGGTTGGCTAGCGACAGTCTTTGTGACGCATATTTTGAGCGTCACATAAGCGATAATATGCATCACTTATGCGATGCTAACGTCGCATAAGCAACAAGACACGCTTTTTTTCAATTCGGGGGCATTGCTACGCCCCCTATTTCTAGTAGTGTGTGTAAATGTGTATGTATGTAAATAATTAGATTATTAATATCTAGTACCTTTTTTTGCTACACAATCAAATTTTGATCAATTAGAGGCAACTCCACCACCGTCTCCTAACTTTGTAAGGAGTACTTACTGTAAGTGTATCAAATATTTAATTGTAATATTTGATAGATACATACATGATTGATATATGTTTTTTTATTGTTATATTATAATCAGATTCTGATCAGTCAGAGGGTATTTCACCACCTCCTACCCATGCAACAACTTCACATGTGTTTTCTAATAGCAATTATGATGCTTTTTACTATTACGAGCATATTATATGTTGGTGTAATCTTTGTTATGGCACGTTTCAAAGACTACGATTGAAATGTATTGGACATGAGGTAGATAATGATATTTTTGAGCATGTGCCACCACCTGATCAACGTGATGATGCATGGGTATGTATTGATTCCTTAATTCCTAGTCATGATTTTCTTTTGCTCGATGATGACGATTCTCCTACTAATAATTCTAATATTCCTCGTACATGTCACGGACATGCCGTTTATCAATTACAAGCCGAGGTTTCTCAAAATCCACTACCTCTTGGTTTACGTACTGAAATGGTTGGAGATTATCCATTGCCGACTCATGATCATCCTCTACTACAAACATATTATAGAAGAAGATATGAAGGATCGCATGGAGGACCACTTTTTTTAGATGGACAAGTTTTTAACTTTTGGGGTAATTGCTATATGATTGCGCCCTCCACTATCACTGGTGTTGATCATGGTCTCTTTATTGTAGAGGTTTTGTATATGCCTCTCAACTCTGAAGTCACTCTTATTTCATTTCATAGCCCCATATATAGATGTGGAGATTGGCATCGACTTACATGTTACATTCAAAGCATGAGTACTTATGGATTATGCTTAAATGCTACTTCTCTTGCTAGTAAAGGGATTACACATGCAGAAAATAAAAGATTATATATTGATGGAAGACCTTACATGCATGGAAATATAGTAGGTTTAATAAAAAAATATTTTCATGAACTTGCATATTACTATCTGAAAAGTTTTTACCAAGAAATAATATTCTTCCTACATCAAATGATGAATTGAAGAAGATAATCAACAATCTTGGTATAGATTATCATTGTATACATGCATGTCCTCATGATTGTATTTTATATACAAGTGAATATGTAGATGTTTTGACATGTCCGAAATTTCAATCTCCTTGATATAAGGACAAAGAGGGTAAAATCCCAAAAAAGATATTGAGACATTTTCCATTAGCTCCACAAATAAAAAATATGTTTCAAAGCCCTGAATTATCAAAACATTTGCCATGGGAACTTTATCATAAAAGCACTGATGACATAATGAGATTTTGAGCAGATAGTGCAGCTTTTCAACATATTGATTCCAGATGGCTTGATTTTGCACAATAGCCACACAATCTAAAGTTAGGTATTGCATTAGATGAAGTTAATCCATTTTCGATGAAATCTAATAAATGGCCAATGTGGTGAGTGGTAGACATCAACTACAATCTCTCGCCATACCTTACCATTAAAAAAGAACATTTAGTGCTTTCACTTTTAATCAGAGGAAAACGACAAGCTAAAGACATGAATGTATATCGTGCTCCTCTCATTAAGGATATCCAAGAGTTATGGAGAGGTATTAATGTCATTGATGTATCGCAATGCACTAATAAAAGACACATTATGGTTCATAGAATTGTGGCTTGGACTATACACAATTTTTGGACAGAAGGGTGTCTTATAGATCGACAATCCAAAATCTTCAGTGACGATGAAGACGATGAGACTATGAAGATTAGATGTAAAGGAAAATTGTCACTAGCAAAGAATATGTTGATATGGTATTCTTTGGAGTATTGGAGAGAGTTAAAGTTGTGTAATCTTCTTGATCCTATGAATATATTCAAGATTATTCATTATGGCAACATCTTTTTGAATTAAAAGACACAACAACATCAAAAAATGATTTAAAGGATCAAAACTCAAAACCAAAGTTAGGGCCAATTTTTTATAAAAATTGAAAAGAAACAACTTATGAAATTGCTCTTTGGATACTTATGACAAAGGAGATGCAAACTTCAACAATAGGATTCAATCGATTTGAACATCTACAGGATATGGAACATCTTTCCAAAACATGTTTAGTTTGGATGACAAGAGCTTATCTAGATTAAAAACACATGATTGGCATAAATTTTTGAAGCACATTCTATCTCTTGTTATTGATAGATGTGCAATAAAAGGAATGCGGGATGTGATCTATCGTCTTGAATCGCTTATAAGATAATTATCATACTTTTATGTTTAATATATATGACTATTTGATATCTTTTCTTTATAAAATCATTTCTTTATAATTTAATTTATGATTGATAATAGGTGGATTACATCAAAAGAGATTGACAAAGACTCAATCCCACAAAAGAAACGTGAATGCACGGAGCTACTATGTCTGATGGGAAAAGAACTTCCAACATCATTTTTTGATATTCATGTTAATTTATTGATCCATCTTATGGATGAAATAGAGATTGCAGGAGTTTCTAGACTCGATGAATGTTTTGGGTTCAGCGATTTACGGACATATTAAAAGGTTATGCATGACAAAGAGCAAAACTGGAAGGACCTATGGCAAGGGATGGATGTTTGAGAAATGCATGTACTATGTTAGTGAATACCTTGCAAGAGTTCATGAAAAAGCTCCATGTGTGTGTGTGTCTGTGTGTGTATGTGTGTGTGTGTCTATATGTGTATGTGTGTGTGTCTATTTGTATGTGTGTGTGTCTATGTGTATATGTGTGTGTATGCACATGTATGTGTGTGTATGTGTATGTGTGTGTGTATGTGTGTGTGTATGTGTGTGTGTAAATCTGTGTGTGTATCTGTGTGTGTGTACCTTGCTTCACAGGATGTGTGTGTGCTAGTACCGTGTTGATCTCTCTCTCTCTCTCTCTCTCTCTCTCTCTCTCTCTCTCTCTCTCTCTCTCTCTCTCTCTCTCTCTCTCTCTCTCTCTCTCTCTCTCTCTCTCGCATCCTAATCATGGCACAAATGTGCCGAGAGAAATTGAATTTTTTTGTAATAGTCCAGAGTGTCGCTTATGCGATGTTTTGGAAGATGAGGACATCGTGTATGCGACGATCCAACATCGCAAGGAGTTTGCCAATGTCGTTAAAATCATGGTTGGTTAGTGACACTCTTTGCGACGCATATTTTGAGCATCGCATAAGCGACACTGCACATCGCTAATGTGACGACACGCCCTTCTTTTTATAAAACATAGGCTCATCGCTTATGCGATGCTAACGTCGCATAAGCAACAAAACCCACTTTTTTTTCAATTCGGGGGCATCGCTTCACCCCCTATTTCTAGTAGTGTGTGTAAATGTGTATGTATGTAAATAATTAGATTATTAATATCTAGTACATTTTTTTGTTGCACAATCAAATTTTGATCAATTAGAGGCAACTCTGCCACCGTCTCCTAACTCTGTAAGGACTACTTACTATAAGTGTATCAAATATTTAATTCTAATATTTGATAGACACATACATGATTGATATATGTTTATTTATTGTTATATTATAATCATATTCTGATCAATCAGAGGGTATTTCGCCACCTCCTACCCATGCAACAACTTCACATGTGTTGTCTAATAGGAATTATGATGCTTTTTACTATTAAGACCATATTATATGTTGGTGTAATCTTTGTTATGACACGTTTCAAAGAGTATGATTGAAATGTATTGGACATGAGGTAGATAATGGTATTTTTGAGCATGTGCCACCACCTGATCAACGTGATGATGCATGGGTATGTATTGATTCCTTAATTCCTAGTCATGATTTTCTTTTAAAATCATATACAAAATAAAATTATACTTAATAGAATATTTGCTCGATGATGACGATTTTCCTACTAATAATTCTAATATTCCTCATACATGTCACGGACATGCCATTTATCAATTACAAGCCAAGGTTTCTCAGAATCCACTACCTCTTGGTTTACGTATTGAAATGGTTGGAGATTATCCATTGCCAACTCGTGATCATCCTCTACTACAAACATATTATAGAAGAAGATATGAAGGATGGCATGGAGGACCACTTTTTTTAGATGGAAAAGTTTCTAACTTTTGGGGTAATCGCTATATGATTGTGCCCTCCACTATCACTGGTGTTGGTCATGGTCTCTTTCATGGAAATATAGTAAGTTTAATAAAAAAAGTATTTTCATGAACTTGCATATTACTATTTGAAAATTTATTGCCAAGAAATAATATTGCTCCTACATCAAATGATGAAATGAAGAAGATAATCAACAATCTTGGTATAGATTATCATTGTATACATGCATGTCCTCATGATTGTATTTTATATATAAGTGAATATGTAGACTCTTTCACATGTCCAAAATTTCAATCTCCTTGATATAAGGACGAAGAGGGTAAAATCCTAAAAAAGATATTGAGACATTATCCATTAGCTCCACAAATAAAAAATATGTCTCAAAGCCCTGAATTATCAAAACATTTTCCATGGGGACTTGAGCATAAAAGCAGTGATGACATAATGAGAATTCGAGCAGATAGTGCAACTTTTCAACATATTGATTCCAGATGGCCTGATTTTGAACAATAGCCACACAATCTAAAGTTAGGTGTTGCATTAGATGAAGTTAATCCATTTTTTATTAAATCTAATAAATGGCCAACGTGGCGAGCGGTAGACATCAACTACAATCTCTCACCATAGCTTAGCATTAAAAAAGAGCATTTAGTGCTTTCACTTTTAATCATAGGAAAAGGACAAGTTAAAGATATGAATGTATATCTTGCTCCTCTCATTAACGATATCCAAGAGTTATGGAGAGGTATTAATGTCATTGATGTATCGCAATGCACTAATAAAAGACACATTATGGTTCGTAGAATTGTGGCTTGGACTATACACAATTTTTGGACAGACGGGTGTCTTATAGATCCACAATCCAAAATCTTTAGTGACGATGAAGACGATGAGACTATGAAGATTAGATGTAAAGGAAAATTGTCACTAGCAAAGAATATGCTGATATGGTATTCTTTGGAGTATTGGAGAGACTTAAAGATGTGTAATCTTCTTGATCCTATGAATATATTCAAGATTATTCATTATGGCAACATCTTTTTGAATTAAAAGCCACAACAACATCAAAAAATGATTTAAAGGATCAAAACTCAAAACCAAAATTATGGCCAATTTTTTATAAAAATTGAAAAGAAACAACTTATGAACTTGCTCTTTGGGTACTTATGACAAAGGAGATGCAAACTTCAACAATAGGATTCAATCGATTTGAACATCTATAGGATATGGAACATCTTTCCAAAACATGTTTAATTTGGATGACAAGAGCTTATCTAGATTAAAAACACATGATTGGCATAAATTTTTGAAGCACATTATATCTCTTGTTATCGATAGATGTGCAATAAAGGAATACGGGATGTGATCTATCGTCTTGAATCGCTTATAAGATAATTATCATACTTTTATGTTTAATATATATGACTATTTGATATCTTTTCTTTATAAAATCATTTCTTTATATATTAATTTATGATTGATAATAGGTGGATTACATAAAAAGAGATTGAGAAAGACTCAATCCCACAAAAGAAACGTGAATGCAGGGAGCTACTATGTCTGATGGGAAAAGAGATTCCAACGTCATTTTTTGATATTCATGTTAATTTATTGATCCATATTGTGGATGAAATAGAGATTTCAGGAGTTGTAAAGACTCGATGAATGTTTTGGGTTGAGCGATTTATGGGCATATTAAAAGGTTATGCATGACAAAGAGAAAAACTAGAAGGATCTATGGCAAAGGGATGGATGTTTGAGAAATGCATGTACTATGTTAGTGAATACCTTGCAAGAGTTCGTGAAAAATCTCCATGTGCATGGACTAAAGATTCTTGTTTGAAATTGACAAATGAGGTATTATCATGTTAGGGAGTTCCATTTCAATTTACATTGCAAGAAAAAGTGATATTTTTACTTTTATTGCATATAGTGGTGAATGCATGCAAGCATTCATTAACGAATATAAATAGGAACATCAAAATCTTCAAAGTAAAAGACTAAACAAAAAATATGGATGTTATCTCGATAGTAATGAGAATACATATATATCTTCT
>CM035437.1:39631315-39656315 GCA_020310875.1 Ceratopteris richardii
ATTCAAAAACTTTGAGATGTGTAAGATCATGTTTCTTATCATAATAAACCTCCTCGAAAGTTAAATTATGCACTCTAGCTGTTGTGCACTTGTTCATCAAATAAACAGTTGTACTAGCTGCTTCAGCCTAATAGTTTAGTGGAGCTTTCATCTTTGTTGAGCATGCATATTGCAACTTTTGTGATATGATACCTCCTTTGCCCCAATTGTCAGCCAAAGGAAGTCATCTACGAAAATTGCATAATTTCCTATCTATTTCTATCACAAGTTGGTTTTCTTTTGCTTCTCTTAATATATCACACACATAGGTAACATGATCCTTTCCATCTCACCACACACATCTTTTGTCGACAAATCCCCGTTTTTCATTAGTTTCAATTTTTCTCTCAAATACTAGTTGAGCAGGTGGAGGAGAGAATTATTGCATCACAAGATGCATTGTGAGAGCCACATTAACCTGTCCAATTCCACTACTACTTTCTTCAGGATCGTGCAAGCCCATGGAGAAAACCATATTATTTAAGTTAGCAAGTGTGAGAAAATCGCGACTTTTGGCACTCCAATTTTTGAGAAAATCATGAAACTTTTGCCATCAGGATTTTGAGAATATTGCGAATCTTTACCATAAAGATTTTGAGAAAATAGCAAATCTCTACCATCAACATTTTGAGAAAATTGCAAATCTCTACAAGGCTACTTTTGAGAAAATCGCAGCTTTTTGCACTTCAATTTTTGAGAAAATTGTGAATCTTTGCCATCAACATTTTGAAAAAATTGCAAATCTTTGCAAGGCTACTTTTGAGAAAATCATGACTTTCTGGTTCTCTAAGTGTGAGAAAATCGAGATTTTCTATAATCCCATTGTTGAGAAAATTGTGACTTTTTGAAAGAAGAAAAGAGAAAGAAATCATGATTTTTTGGATACTTGTTGGGCAAAAGATCAGTACTTTTTGGTTTTTGTCTTTCACAAAAGTGCGACTTTCTAGCTGTATGACTATCAAAAAAATCACAATTTTCTAATAGATCTTGTTTGTTAGTTCTGACCCAAGGAGCCTCACTTGACATAACTTTTTCATCCAAAATTCATTTTTTGAGCTCTAGAGTCCGTTTCAGATAGGGTAATTTGAAGTTGACCTTCAAGTGGGATTAGGAAGCCAAAGGGACTCCAAAGGATTTTGAGCAATACAAAGGGGGAAAAAGGGTCTTTAAACAATGCTTGAATCAAAATTGTATGTCATTAAAGTTAAAAATTGAGCTAAACTTGGGACTTCTATAGGTCTATTGAGAGCCATTCAAGGGTGTCAAAGCAAGTTGGCAATTGCATTGCAAGCTAGGGAACACATGTCTAGAGCATTCAAGTATGGTCCAGGGATAAGCGACTTGAGATTGGAAGTATTCTTAACCCCTGAGTCAATTCTTAGCTTAGGCTAGATATGTGCAGTGATACTGATTAATTAGGGTGATGATACAACATAAGTCTAAGAAAACCCTAACTTCTCAAGTTCAAGCATAGTTAGGATATTGTCTCGACAAACCCTAAAGGAAAAGAACTTAAGTGAATTGATCACATCTCAAAGTATGATAAAACTCAAGTTTTAGTAAAGACAATATTTGTTAGCCAAGTTTACAATGGAGAAATCTATAAAAGGATAAGTAATTGATTCAAAAAAACATCACAACAAGGTTGTACTTGGGAAATCTCAGAATCTTAACCAAGTCTTATGAACCTTAGGTCAGGTAGACACCTAGGCCGGCATAGACAAAGCATCAGATCGTCTGAAGCTAGTGTCAATCACATAGCTAGGTCATGGGCACAACAACTTAATGATTATCCCTACATGGTAAGTTTGGAAATAAGTGATTCAGAAATGTCTTTTAGCATGAAGAGACCAGTAGGTAGCTCAGGCACTACCTATTTACAAACACCAGAAGGTCCATATAAAACACAATTAGAATATATTATGACCAATCGATTAGGTTCACACATCTATGAGGATGGTTTGAGGCAATTAGTTGTCCAACTCAAAAATCCCAATCAACCCTTCAGACTTGAACACCCAGTGGTTAAATTCGAAGAGTGTTCATATATATATATGTAAGGAACCATGTATGTGGTTACCAACTTACCAAACAAGACAGGTGAGTTTGGAAATGTGATTCTCAAGAACGAGATAGGAGACCTAGAGCAAGGAGACCTAGGATGATAACCCAAGACTCCTCAAGGAAAATCTATCTTGACTAGGGTAGTTACTCCAGGGTGGGTTCCCCAAGACAACAAAAGCATAGAACTATTTTTTAATAAACAAACAGACAAAGCTTTTTGGAGATCCAAGCCAGATCAACTTAGCAAAATAGGTGGAGTAAAGATTCTAAGATACTAAGCAAAGTTGTGTATCTGGATAACACGTCGGAGAGAGTGTTCTTGGTAAAAGAATAGGGCAGGCATGCATACACTTGGAAGGGCAAATTGAATTTTCCTCCACCACGATCTAATGTCTCCCATGGCCTCCAAGATGTAGGATCATCCCATGCTCATGAAATGCAGAGGGAAAGAGATAGAGAGAGACCTGAGGTAAGCTTTGCACACATTGTGGGCAAAGATGGATCAGGACTTGAAAGTGGAAGACCTGAAAGAGAGAGACATAGAGCACATAGGCATCAAAGAGATGAACATGATTTTCCATTGCCTAGGCCTCAAGAGTACCCAAGAACCCTTAGACCCTCTCAAGTGGTCAAGACAATGAAAAACTACTTTGATGGGTCAAGAGATCCTTATGATCATGTGGCCAAGTTCAAACATTTGTTAAGAGCCGAACAGGTCGAAGACTTGTTCACTCAGTTCGAGGGATTTGATTTGACCCTCAAGGGAATTGCCTTAGCTTGGTTTCAGCCCCTAAACAGTTGCAACTACCAAAATAAAGGTCAACTACTAGAAGCATTCATCGTAGCATTTTCCAAGGATTGCATCATGCATAACACATCATCCTTGATCCAGAGCTTCAAGCAGACACCCCAAGAAACAGTTCGGTTAGCTAGATGCAAATCTAAAAAATATTTGGAAAGATGTCCCACACCTAAATTACCTACACAAGCAAAACAAGTTTCCCTATTTTTGCAATGGCAGAGGAGAACCATATTAGAGCATTGGTGTCGATGACCCCTTTGGTCTTAGAAAATGACCCTCATGCTCAAAGTTCTGACTACACCCATGAAGATAGTCCACAAGCTTATTACACGGAGTCACTTGACCATAGTGAGACTTATCTATATTGATATGAGGCACTACCTATGGAACCAAATTGGGAGCCAGATCCATTCATATATCCATAAATACAGACATATGTATTAACACATCCGAACCCAAAAGTTTAGTTGACTTCATAATATATCCCATATACGATGGGAAAACACTCAAAAGAAACCTTCAAATAATTCTTGGGAGTTTCCCATTACTTAGTTCTCAAGGGAAGAGAGCAAGAGAGATGAGCTCTCTAGCTGGCAGATGATGATATATGTGAATAATCTTTTTTATAGAGAGTGTTAAGGAAAACCGCTTACGTGAGATTCTATGAGAAGTTGTATATTAGGTTCTTGAAGCCAATTATTCCACATGCAATAGTAAAACAATTGGGAGAAACCTTCATAAAGGCTTGTGCTGAGCTATTTCTTCCATCAAGCAACAAGGAGTAGCGTATGGAGCTACTTCCTCTATTCGAATTCTCAGAGGTGGTTGTGCATCCAATATAGTAACTTTGATCCTTGGGAAATTCTGGGGAACACACATGAAATCACTTGGATCTCATATGGATTCTAAAATCATTCCTCTCAAGCTTGTATGTAGAAATCCAAAGGCTTGAGAGGCTTCCCTAAAGGTTAAATACCATGTATTTGGGAAATATCAGCCCTAAGGGTAAAGACCATTCAATTCGGAACAAATAAATCAAAATAGCTAAAGGGTTCAAGCCATAGTCTTGGAGACACCTTCCCAAGGGTTTCTCACTAAACTCTAAGGGCTCTCCAAGTGAATTTGGACCTCAAAACCCGTGTCTTTTGTCGCTTAGACCTATACTTATACAACACTTTTACATGGACAAACATGTGCTTATTGCACAACCTATAAATTTGTATAATGACTATAACTATGCCTATAGTCATGCATATGCACTAGAAAATGTTCCCTGAGAACCCATTTACACTCGTATCATGTTCTACAATTTTTATTACATAGTTCAATAACTACCAATGTACAATAGGATCAACTAACTAATAAAACTATTATGAATCTTTCAAACTAAGTCTAATGGAATTATGTATGAAATTTTTAAATGCAATCTTCATCAAGGATGCCAATGCAAATGTGGTGCATTGACTAGCAAAAAATAACACAAATGTTCACCACGGTGCAAATCACACTCCACTACTATACTTTTCTAACGAATTCTAGAAGGCCCATCACATGCATGTAGCCAAATACGTATGGGAGATTGAGCATATAAGTGAATATCTAGACCTACCACTAGTGCATACGAATTATGAAAGATGTATTGACTATGTGTGTTTCATGAAACCAAATATTCTATAGCCAACTATGGCTATACATCGCACAATTGCTCATGTCCATAGTAGCTTTCATCTTGGGAGGTCCTAGATAAAATTTGACCATGCATGCAAGATAAAACATGAATAATCTAATTTGTATATGCTCAAGTTACTCCTTCAAATGTTACATATGTCCTAAACAAAGTACTTTCAAAGCCCTAACATTGTGAGAGGTTCTGATGTCTAGGATAGGAGTGTGGCTAGCTAAGAAGAAGTGAAGTTTTTTGAAGGATTCATGTTTTTTAAATATATTCCAATACATCTTTAGTCAAACATTAAAGAATACGCTCTTAATTAGATCCATAAAGTTTATCTTCTTAAGGAAGAAAAGTGTTACAATGGGGGGCTATATGAAAATCTGTAGTTTAAAGGGACTTTTTAGATCTTTTTTGGAGATTCTTTTGTGATTTATAGTCCATAGACCATTAATGTTTAACTATAATTAGAGGGATAATTAGTGCCATCCACATTTCTTAACCTGCCATCACATCTATCTCATACCTTTGACTGCATCCTATTCATGTCTCTCATCAGATTGACAAATTACTACTGTTTATCACTCTAAGAGTGTCAATGTGAAAGATTTTGATATAACTCCACCCATCTCTAGGCCTAAATTTGCAAACTCTAAGAGTGACAACATGACTAGGTTTGTCATTAAGATATGAAAACAAAAATTAGTAAAAAATCAATGCTAGGCTTGTCATTAAGGTCCATCTAGATTTCACTTTAGCTTCACACGATGTTCCTCTTCACTAAGACAAAACTAAGGATAACTTTTCCTTTTTGTATAGAGGTTGTTCTCTATTAAGTGGAACCTTCATCATCGATTTTGTATAGATGTTTCCCTTGTCACAAAAGTAAATGTGCACCTATGCTTAAAATTTTCAATCATGATAGAGACTAACATGGACTAACTCTATTTATGTATGGTGGTATTTATGCTACTAGTGCACCATAACTATAGAACGAAAGTATAAGAAAATTTTTGCTGTGAAATCAACTTGAATCTCCAATAATCGACAATGATAGAGACTAAAATAGACTACCTCTATTTCCCTATGACCATATCTATACTACTTACTAATTATAACTACACAGAAGAGGTATAATACTATTTTCACTCCATCAATTGGTTGGGAATCTTCAAGCTACTAAAATAAATTCTACTATGTTATGAGCTCCTCTCAATTGTGCGTAGGTGCAAATGTGTTGTGTGGTTACAAAAATCTAGTTTCCTTAATTGTTTTAAAATCCTTGCTATGTTGGTCCATCATTTTGTTGATATGCACATCAACAAATAATTGTGGAGAATGCATTCTCCTATGCACAACAAGAAATGTGTAGTGAGCCCTTGTAGGTCCAAAACTTGGACAAATAGCGGCACCTTGAATTGGTTGCTCCTCTCAAGTCAAAACTCAAATGGACTTGTGGCTTTACTCAATTGAAGTAGACAAAGAGATCTTTCCAAGAAGCTATGATTCACTTAATTTGGATACATTTTGCTCTAAAAACTCAATTGATAACTCACATAGTATAAAACATTTGACATAGATATTTGAAAATGCAAGTAAATATGACGCTATCAAAAAAGCTATAAATAATGAAATTTGGATAAGTTTTGGTTAGGAAACTCACCTGACCAAAATAGACTACCTATCTACATAGGTATGTTGAAGAATTTGACTTCACTCTCGGACTAATAATTCGCTGAATATAGAAGCTTTGAAGGAGAAACCTTTGATAAACAAACTAAACCAATGATAATCTTTTCGATGAGAGTTTAAATGCAAGAAATGCTTACATATACACTGAGATATGAGCCTCACAAATTGATTGTCTACAAAGTGACGTGCAGCTAGAAAGCATGTATGAGAAGACAAAATAACAAAATGGCTTCTAAGATCAAATATGACTAATAGAGGCTATTTTCTCTTTCTCTCCTTGTTGAGAATGTGCTTCCACTCCACTTTTATAGCCAATGATCACGTGAAGAATTTTGGGCCTTTTTCTTAACTCATCACTTTCATTTGATTGCCCACTACATGCCACTCACTACAAGGTATATACTCTATATTTAATTCATCATATATTTTGACTATATTTTTTCATCCTTAGACTTATTTTTTCCTTTACATTTACATTTGGTAAATTTTTCCTAGCATAGATTATGTGAAAATGAGCTTGCATATTTATCTTCAACACTCCCCCTCAAGCCCATTTGGGAGTTATCTTCAGCCATGTCTTACAAATTGATCACATCCTTGAAGCCTTTGAGTTTACAAGCATTCAAGAACTTTATAAACATGTCTACAACTTGCTCTTTGCTTCTGATGGACTTTATCTCCACATCTTTGCTTAGTACCTTCCCCCTTACATAATGGTAGTGGACCTCTATGTGCTTACTCCTCGCATGAAACATGGGATTGCAACATGGGATTGCTTGCCAAGTAAACACTTGACATGTTACCACTGTATATAAGAATGGTTCCAACTTGCACTTCAAGATCGGTCAAAATCTTTTTAATCCACATTGCTTCACATGTGCCAAATGCTAGTCCTCTATATTCAGCCTCCATGGATGAAAGTGCAATAGTAGGTTGTTTCTTCAAGCTCCATGTGGTAGGTTTGCTTCTTATCATGAACACATAACATGAGGTTGATCTCCTATCTTCCTTTGAACCTGCCCAATCAGCATCACTAAAGCCTTTGACCTACAATTCTTCACCAAACTTCTAAAACAAAGCATGATTAAATGTATGCTTTATGTATCTCAATACTCTCTTGGCTAAATTTAAGTGTTCACTTATCAGAGCTTGCATAAACTGAGAAAGTACACCAACAATATAAGATAGATAAGGTATTGTAATGTTTTGCATAGATTAATGATCATATGATGCTTCTGTATGTCATTACATCTTCCAATCATTCCCCATCGTTTGAGAAAATCTTTGTATTTGTGTCCATGGGCTGAGCAAGTGGTTTGCATTCACTCATTCCAAATCTGAAAAGAACATCCAATAAATACTTCCTTTTCATCAAGAAAATGCCACCTTTCCGATAAAAAACTTCAATTCGAAAAAAATATTTTAGCTCTCCAAGATCTCAAATTTTGAACTCCTTACCAAGATTTCTTTTGATATCTTTAATCCTTGTAACATCATTCCCTGTTGTGATGAGATCATCAACATATATGCAGATATATACCTCTTTATTTTCTTCCTTATTCATGTACAATGAAGGATTTGCACTACTTGGTTTGTATACACACTTAGTTAGGTACTCTACCAATCTCTTATTCCATGCTCGTAGTGCGTGCTTCAAGCCATAAAGTGCCTTCTTCAACCTGCAAACAAGTTTTTGATGGTTTTCATCTTCAAATCCAACCGATTCACTCATGTATATCTGTTCTTGTATTTCTCCATTGAGAAAAGCATTTTTTATGTTGAGTTGGTATAATGGCCACCTCCTTGAAGCACTAATTGCTATTAAAGTTCTAATTGTTCCCACCTTTGCAACCGGGCTGAAGACTTCATGATAATCTATGCCTTGTATGTTCAAATCCTTTGGCAACCAATCTAGCTTTATGTCTAGCTAGTGAACCATCATCATTCCTCTTTAATTTAAACATCCATTTGTTTGGAACAATCTTCATACCTTCTTTCTTTGGCACTAGATCCCATGTGTGATTATCTTTGAGAGCTTTGATCTCCTCTTTCATATCTTGCTTCCATTCATTTTATGTGCAAGCTTCTTCATATGCTTTAGGCTCTTTTTCTTTGACAACCTATATCATGTATGCAAAATGTTTTTCCATGAAGCTACCATAACTCAGCCTTTGAGTTGGACACCTTCTCCTTGAATATCTTCTTTCATTGCCTTTAGAAAGTTGCTTCTTCAACCTATTCAGCTTTACCTTCGGAGTGATCACCTCTTCATATTCTTCTTCACTTGCATCAATCTCACTGTTTGGAGTAGCACTTGCTTCTTTAACTCTACTATAATCTGAATTTGGAGACAAAAAGTGACTTCCTAGTCTAGCCCTCCATGTCGAACATTCTTTATTTGATGTAGATGCCTCTAAACCTAAAATTTTTATGCTCAATTGTTGAACTTATCTTTGGTTGGTTCCTACATAATCATCACAATCTTCTTCAATAACTTTTTTATTTCCTTTATCTTGATACCATGGTCTTAGTTCATCAAAGACCACATCTCGTGAGATGCTTACTTCCTTTGTTGCAGGGTTGTAACACTTATATCCTTTTTTATCGATTGAGTAGCTAATGAAAATGCAGTTTTTTAACCTTGGTTCCATCTTTGTTCTAACTTCGTGTGGAATGTGAACAAAGTAAACACATCCAAAAACTTTGAGGTGTGTAAGATCAGGTTTCAAACCAATATATCTCCTCTAGTGTCAAGTGACCTATTCCCGATGTTGTGAAACCCAATAGTACAATGGTACCTTCATCTTGTTAAGCATGCATCTTGCAACTTCCGTGATATGCCTATCTTTCCTCTCAACTAATCCATTTTGTTGAGGTGTTTAGCTACAAGAAAAATGCCTTTTGATCCCATTCCCTTGTAGATAATCTAAAAAGTCTTTGGAGAAGTATTCCCCTCCACCATTGGACCTTAAGGGTTTGATTGACCTTCTTGTTTCTTTTTCAACTTGAGTTTTGAATCTCTTGAATATAGAGAACACATATAACTTTTGCTTCATACAAAGTAGTCATAGCTTTCTTGAGTGATCATCAATGAAGGTTACAAAAAATATATTATTAGCCATTGACGCCTCTTGGGTAGCTCCCCATACATCGATATGTATCAATTCCAAGACATTTGGGGCCACATAATTTGATCCTCTTGAATGGTTGCCCCATTTGCTTTCCTTGACAAGCTTCATATAACTCATGTAGTCCAATGCTATTAAATTTTGGAAGACCTCTTACCACTTCATGTTTGCTCATGTCCTTTAGCTTTGGAATGTTGATGTGTCCTATTCTTTTGTGCCATAGCTATGGCTCCAAATTCTTCTTGTTCCCAAATTGAATGTACATGACCTTTCCATGTGGATGTTGGATGTCCAAAGTGAACATCCTTCCTTCTCTTCTACCTTGAGCAATGACCTTGAAACCTTCTTTTGGATTCTTTACGAATCACCCTTTCTCATTGAATATGACATGATAACCCTTCTCTACCATTTTTCCTACTGAAATCAAATTATTTGAGATTTTAGGAACATGAAGAACATTAGATATTACCTTTGCTCTACTTGTATCTCCGAGCCTTATATCTCCAATATGTTCAATTGTGTGTTGAGTATCATCACCTGTTTCTACATAGCCTTTTCCACCTTGTACATGTAGATTAGTGAAGAAACTTCATTGACATGACATGTGGTTACTACAATATGAATCAATGTACCATAGTTTGTCATCTTCATAAGAGATTCCACACTTATGTCTCACTACAAGTAATGTTTCCTTACTTCCTTCACTTGAGGTGCTTGCATAGTTGCTTTGACTCCCTTGATTGCCTCCATATGATCTTCCATTTTTCAACCAACAATCCCTAGCATAGTGTCCTACTTTACCAAAATGATAGCATGTTATACCTTTATGAGAATTGTAGGAGCCTCAACCTCTTCCTCTACTTTTACCTCGACATCTTCCTTGTGTATTGGCATTTGATCCATCCTTGTTTTCTTTTGAATTGTTTTGATTATAGTTGGAGTTGTTGTGACCTTTTCCTTTTTCTATTGAGCCTCCTCTTGAGTTCTTTTCTTTATCTTGACCTGCATATAACATTTGGTTAGGGTTGTCCTTTTCTTTGGAGCCACCAAAGCTAAGATCTTGTATGACAAGATGAGGGATTAGTTTTTCAAAACAGGGACATGCATCTTTCAATTTAAGTTATAAAAGGCTTCCATCTTTCATCTTCTCTCGATCCATTGAGAGTACGACACACAAGATCTTTGTCTTCAACTATTGTTCCAATAGAAGTTAAAGCATCGCTTAGCTCCTTAATCTTCAAAGTATATTCAGTTGTGGATTGACTTGAACTTTTCTTGATTGTGTTCAATGCATTCTTGAGTTTAAGTTTCCTAGCTTTTGTATTTGTTGAATACATCCTTTCAAGAGCTTCCCAAGCATCTCTAAGTTATTCCTAGATGTTGAATATGCCCCACCATGGCATTACTAATGACTTGCGAAATGAGGAACATGACTCTTCTATTCCTCTCTTCTCATTCTTTTGCTTGGATCCTTTGGACTTTGGTGGTTGTAGCTTGATCGATTTGAAGTTCAACATCATCTCCGCTCACGATACTTGTTGCTCCAACTCAGCCATTGATTGACTATAAAAAACTTTGAGAGTAACCTCAAGTAGTTATATAGTCCTTTTCTCTTGAGTTTGTGAAGCTCCCCTTGCTTTGTATCTCCTCTTTTGTCTTTCTTTAGCTCCAGCCTTGTTGATGAAGATTTTGCACCAATTTTTTTATTAAATCAACTGTGGATAATGAGTTCTCCTATGCAGAATAAGAAACGTGTAGTGGCCATTGTAGGTCTAGCACTTGGACATATAGTTGCACCTTGGATTGCTTGCTTCTCTCAAGTCAATACTCAAATGGACCGTAGCTTTAATCAATTGAAATAGACAAAGAGAGTTTTCCAGCAAGCTATGACTCACTTAATTTGGATACATTTTGGTCTAGAAACTCAACTGAAAAAAATAGACTATTTGTCCACATAGGTATGCTAAAGAACTAGACTTCACTCTTGGACTGATAACTCATAGACTATAAGTACTTAAATAAAGATATTTGAGACAATTCAAGTATACACAAGCTTTCCAATAAGCTATAAATCAGGAAATTTGGATACATTTTGGTTGGGAAAATCAACTGACCAAAATAGACTACCTGTTTACATAGGTATGGTGAAGAATTGGACTTCACTCTCAGGCTAATAACTTAATGAATATAGAAGCTTCAAAGGATATATTTGTCATACCGCACAAGATAAGCTTTCAAATGAGTGTTTAAATGCGAGAAATTGTTACATATACACTAAGATATGAGCCTCATGACATGATTGTGTACAAAGTGCCATTTGGCTGGAAAGAGTCTATGAGAAGACAAAATGACAAAATGGATTCTAAGATCAAATCTGACTAGTGGGGGCTCTTGCCTCTTTCTCTCCTTGTTGAGAACGTGCTCCCACTCCATTTTTATAGCCAATGAGCATGTGAAGAAGTTTGTGCCTTTTTCTTAACTCACCACTTTCATTTGATTGCCCACTACATGCCACTCACTACAAGGTAGATATTACTTCTTTTATTCATCATGACTTTTGACTATATTTTTTTCATCCTTAGACTTATTTTTTCCTTTACCTTTACATCTGGTAAATTTACACAAGCATAGCTCATGTGAAAACGAGCTTGCATATTTATCTTCAACAATAATGACAACATTTTTTTAAAAAAGCAAAAACACATTATCAATGGACTAGTGAGTGACACGTTCGTTTGTTTGTACATATACATGTATGTATGTATGCATGCATATCTATAATATGTATATATGTGTATGTGTATGCATGTATGTATTTATGTATTTATGTATTTATGTATGTATGTATGCATGTGTGTGTATGTATGTACATGTATCTATGTATGTATAGGTATGTATAAGTATGTATGTATATATGTATACGTAGGTATGTATGTATGTATGTATACCAATTTACATGAGAAAATACATGGGATGATGTCATAGATAACATCCAAAGTGATTAGGTAAGTTCTTGTGCATCTTGGATATCCCATCATAGTACCTCTACATGTAACTTATCCTCAATAACCAACATACAAAGTGCATCATTGTTATCAAAAACATTCAATGACTACACTTTGATGTAAAACCTTGACTATTCATAAAAAAATGGAACGAAATTGAAGCTATATTTTACATATGATAAGTTTTGACGCACCCATATTGGTGATTCATAACACAATTGAAAAGTTTGGATGAAAATTGCCTACATAGTAATAAAAAATAGTGTGAATAAAGAACCAATGGAGGTTAAATGCAGTTTTCTTAAACATCAAGATGCGCTATACTGTATGTTTACTGAAGAATGCTCACAAAATCTTGTAAAAGTATGAGACATATATACGAGTGAGGAAATATCCTCTTAAACAAGGGAAAAAGTGCCTTATCATACTTACAATTTTCTTTTATCAGATTATGCTTTTCATCATGGGAAAGCCTTCTAAAAAAGCATCAAATTTCTTTTCTCAAATTATGCTTTTCATCATGGGAAAGCTTTCTAAAAAGCATTGTTTAGAGTGCACCTCTCAAAACTCAGAGAATTCATGGATAATAAAAAGTCCACTGGTAAGAGATTGGACACACCAACAAGATATTGATTTGTTCAATTTCATTTTTAAAGGGGATGCATGCCTACATATAACGACGTTATGCTTACACCTACTCTTTTTTAGCTTGAAGAAGTCAAATTGAGCACAACAACGACATGATCCTCTTGCATCCCACAAAGAAAGAGCATGTGCTTGAAGGCTCACTAGATCAGTCCTAGAGGCTCACTAGATCATTGCCAAAGGCTCACTAGATCATTACTTAAGGCTCAACTCTATAATTCTCTAAGACACTACGCTCTGACACTGAGCAACATATGAGGAGGATCATTCATTGGATCATTGCTCAAAGTACAAATGTTGTCTAACACATTGAAATGGATGAGACAACCATTAGATTAGTGCCAAAGGCTCACTTGATCATTGACAAAGGATCAAATAAATCATTGCCAAAGGCTCACTAGATCATTCCCAAAGGCTCAACTCTAGAATGCTCTAACACACTATGCTCTAAGACATTGAGCAACACATGAGGAGGATCATTTCTCAAAGTACAAATGTTGTCTAACACATTGAATTGGATGAGACAAGCATTAGATCACTACCAAATGCTCATTATATCATTGCCAAAGGATCACTAGATCATTACAAAAGGTTCAACTCTAGACTGCTCTAAGACAATGAGCAACACATGAGGATCATTCATTGGATCATTGCTCAAAGTACAAATGTTGTCTAACACATTGAAATGGATGAGACAACCACTAGATCACTGCCAAAGGCTCACTAGATCATTGCCAAAGGCTCAACTAGATCATTGCCAAAGGCACGATAGATCATTGCCAAAGGCTCAACTCTAGAATGCTCTAAGACTAAGCAACACATGAGGATCGTGTTAGTATATGATCAATGTCTACCCCTCATGATTGTATGCACATTTTGTAAGGCCCCCGTTATGAGGGGAAGCCAAGCATGCATTACCCTTGATGGGAATCCCAACTTGCATGTTGGATGGTCATATTGGACCATGTAAGGTATTGTAAGGAAACGGAGTTACCAGGATCCCCAATTGGGGGGTCCGGGGCAGCGGGGAGCAGCCCTGGCTGGGGGGTCCAAGGGGGCCAACGAGCCCCCTGGCTGGGGGTCCCAGGGGGGCAGCGGGCCCCCTGGTGGGGGTTCGGGGGCAGCGCCCCAGCGCGACGGTAAAGGGAATATTCCATAGAATATTCCCTATCAGAGTCAGAATTCATTTATATTTGTTAGGTCGGTTCAACCGGTCTAAGCCGTGTATGGCAATTACGCGGGCGGTGGCCGCCCACGCTCTACCGCCCATGTATAGCCGTCCACGGAAGGCCAGCCATGATCCTATATATACATGACTTCTGCACTACCTGAGACATCAAGTTGAGCCAACATACCTCTACCTTGTATCTCCCTATCTAGAGTTGTCTAGATCACCATTTAAGCTCTACCTTGAGAGCGCACGGGTGGACAACGCCATCATCTTTGTACTTGCTGCTAGTAGAAAATTGTTGAGATTCTCCTATATCTGTTATCTTCTCTGCTATTGCTCCTGTGTTATATTGCGTAACTATTGTCTTACATGGTATCAGAGCTGTAAGGTTCGAATAGCTTGAGTAGTATCATTATTTTAGCCTACTAGCAGACTAGAATATCAATAGATTATTCAAGTGATTACATGATGGCTTCATCGTCGAACACTAGTCTTGGTGCTTCAGCTAATGTTAAGCTGCACCTATTCGAATTCGTACACCTGCATTCACTGAAGGGAAGCTGGATGGAACCAACTATACACTCTGGAAGTTCAAAATTTCTGCAATTTTGGACTCCTATGAATTACTTGACACTGTCATGGGACCGATGGGATTGGATCCAGAGCCTATACCAGTTGAAGATCCAGCAAATTCAAGATTGATGATTCAGCCAGATCCAGGTCTTCTACGAGCTTGGAAGAGGCGGAATGCTGATGCATTATGTGCGATTGTCACTAGTGTAAGTGATTCTGTGCTTACTTTAGTTCAACATACTACTAAAGCACATGAGGCTTGGGGCATATTGGCTCGACAATATGAGACCAAGAACCACACTAGGATACAGAATTTAGAAAATCAGTTGGCAAATGAAAAGCATTCTGATTCTGAAAAGGCTGAAGATTTTATCAAACAAATAAAGCATCTTCAAGATCAATTGGCTGCAGTTGGTGTTGTTATAACACCAGAAGAGCTGGCTCGAAGATCTGTACGTGTTCTTCCAGCAAAGTATGATGGATTAGTAACAACCCTTAACACTCAAGTAAGGCCAACTCCTCTTACATTTGAAGAGTTTTGTGCGATGCTTTTAGAAGAAGAGATGCGACTGAAGAATCGGCAAAGTACAACTGATGCTGCATTCTCAGCAAATGCAAAAAGTAAAGGCTCTTCAGAGGGATCAAAGAAGAAGCCAAAGAAGAAAAAGTTCACAGGAAGTTTCTTCTATTGTGAAAAGAAAGGCCATGCCATCAAGGATTGCAGAAAGAAGCAAGTTGATGAACAGAATGGGACTGTAAAATCATCATGGAAGAACAAAGAGTCTGCAAACAACACAGAGCTGGAACTTTGGGTAGCTATTGAAGAGGTATGTTCATCTGCTCAAGCTCGTGTTGATGAGCCATGGATTTTAGATAGTGGAGCTTCTCGCCATATGACCAGTAAAAAGGATTGGTATAGTTCCCTAGTGCCTCTGCGGGAATCCATCAATGTAGTGGTGGGAAATGACTCCAAGTGTCCAGCTGAAGGAACTGGAACCATCTCTTTTATCACTTCTCCAGGTGTTGAGAAAAAGTTTTCCGATGTTCTCTATGTACCTACACTCAAAAGAAATTTGTTGTCAGTTTCTGCAATAATAGATCGTGGACTCGAAGTTCACTTCAATCAGAGTGGTGCGGAAATCATGGATTCATCAGGTAATGTTGTAGGTAAAGGCATACGACGGGATAACTTGTATGAGTTAAGTGCTTTAATTGCTACAGAAGATAAAGATGTAAGCAGGTTATGGCACCAACAATTTGGGCATCTCAGATTTGCAGTTTTGAAGGAGATGCAACGAACAGGGATGGTTGCTCATTTGCTTGCATTTTCAGAGTTGCAGGAACCTTGTGAAGCTTGTATGATGGGCAAGCAACAACGAAAGGTATTTCCAAGAGAGACCAGCAATCGATCTCAAGCTCCTCTAGAGTTGGTACATGCTGATCTCTGCGGTAAAATGTCTACACCTGCTTTAGGAGGATAATTCTACTTCTTGCTGTTAGTCAACGATTATAGTAGAAAGATGTGGGTTTATTTCATTCGAGAGAAGGCTGATGCTTTTGAAAAATTTAAAGTGTGGCATAAGTATGTAGAAAATGAATCAGGAAGGAAACTGAAGAAATTTAGAATAGATAGAGGAGGTGAATTCTTGTCAACAGAATTCAACAATTACTGTAAGGAGCATGGTGTGAAAAGGCAACTTACCACAACTCATACACCTCAACAAAATGGCGTTGTTGAGCACAGGAACAGGACAGTAGTTGAAATGGCTCGTTGTATGTTAAAGGCTCAAGACATGCCTGATTCATTCTGGGCAGAAGTAGTCAATACAGCAGTCTACATCCTCAATCGAAGCTACACAAAAGCTCTGAAGGGGATGACTCCTCAAGAAGCATATTCTGGTAAAAAGCCTTCAATTTTGCATTTCAGAATTTTTGGTTGTTTATGTTATGCACATATTCCTGATTCAACAAGATCAAAGTTGGATTCAAAAAGCAAAAAGTGTGTCTTCCCAGGATATAGTGAAGATTCTAAAGCATACAGGTTGTGGGATCCTGATGCAAGGAAGATTTTTGTCAGCCGAGATGTGGTGTTTGATGAACGACCACACTTAGTAGAAGATAAAGGTAAATCTACTATCTCATCAAATGGAGAAATATCTCACCTTGTGCCTATCAAAAGACAGGTTAAAGTTGAGGAGGAGGAAATATCTGATGGAGAAATTTCCTCAATAAAAAGCCAACCAGTTGTAGCTGCACAGCGTAAGCCACTACCAAAGTGAGCACAACAGCTCTTTGATGATCACATTCCACATGTAGATGTACCAGAATCATCATCGGATGGATTACAAAGATCAAAGAGAATAGAGGAGCAAAGAAGAGCCTCAGAACACATTGTTAACATGGCTCTAATGGCAGATATCATGGGCTCGATAAAGGAACCTACCACCATTAAAGAAGCCCTTGATGATCCAGGTTGGAGAGCGGCAATGCAGTCGGAGTATGATAGTATACTCAAAAATGATACATGGGATCTAGTCGACTTGCCGCCAAAGAAGAAGGTAATAGGTACTAAATGGATTTGGAAAGCTAAGTATAAAGCAGATGGAACGTTAGAAAAGTATAAGGCAAGATTAGTTGCACAGGGTTTTTCACAGATCAAAGGATTTGATGTTCAAGAAACTTTTGCACCAACAGCACACATGACAACTATTCGGACGGTACTTGCAGTAGCTGCACAAAAGGCCTGGCCTATTTTCCAGATGGATGTCAAATCTGCATTTTTGAATGGTCACCTCAAGGAGGAGGTGTATGTTGATATATTTAGGTAGTGATGTGTGTGAACACTCTAGGACCGCCGGGGCACTTTTTTCCCTCTTTAGGAGGTTTTTTTCCCCCGGCTTGTATATATGCCTATTGTCCTAATGGGCTACTTATCTTTGTACATTCTCTAGTAATACATTCAGTCTTGTGTGTTGTGCTCCAAGCTTCTTCTTCTTCCTTGTGTTGTTCGCGTGCTTCCGCAGACATCTAACTCCAACAATTGGTATCAGAGCAGGTCGTCGCTTCTTCTAGGGTGCCGTCGACACTCCTCCGTTTGCAGTCTCAGATTCGCACGAAATTTGGTGAGCATACTCTGGGTGTTTCCGAGATCAAAATGGCTTCGCTCTGTGGTGCCAAAATCGCGATCTGAGCTCGTTTCGGCCTCCGAACGCACTATCGCAGTGCTTGTGCAGGCTATTTCGTCCTTTTGTGCCAAAGGTATATACCAGTTTCTGTTCGCCAGTTTAAGCGTCTCGAAGTCTGCTACAGGTCTAGTAGAACTCGTCTGGGCAGTTCTGTTCAACTTTTTGAGATACAGTCAATTTTGTGCATCAAGGTATTTTAGTCACGGGCCATGGCTGAAAGCAGTGATGTATTCCGTATGTTGGCTGTTGAGGATAAGTTGGATGGTACCAACTACCCATTATGGGCTTATATGATGCGACATGTACTGGTTGCAAAAGGATTGTGGAACATTGTGCAGGGTGTTGAAAGACGTCATGTTACACCTGTAACGACAGGTACTGCAAATACAGGTGTTGGAGCTGATGAAGATGGTGTCGAAGATGATATTCCGCAGATTCCTGTTCGTGCTGTTGTTTCTGTTGCACCTACTGCAGAGCAGATTCGTTGGGATGGCAGAGATGCCCAGGCACATGCATTGATAGCTTTGTCTGTCAAACGTACCATTATTCCTCACATTCGCTCTTACAGAACAGCAAAGGATGCTTGGGATACACTTACCACTTTGTACCAGGCTAGGAATGAGGCTCGTGTTGCTTACCTCCGAAAACAGTTGGAGAGTGAGCACATGAATGAAGGTGATTCTATGGACAGTTTTCTTACAAAGATCAAAGACCTGAAGGAACAATTGATTTCTGCCGATGAGGTTATACCAGATAGCTCACTTGTGCAGACTGTTCTGAATGGTCTTCCTGATTCATATCAGAGTTTTGCCTCTACTCTTCGGTTGATGATGAAAGGCAATCCGAATGCCTTGTCATTTGAGGAATTAGTCTCTGTTCTATTGCAGGAAGATCAGTCCAAGCAGAACAGGTCCATTATGCGTGTTGCAGATCAAGCTTTCCTGGCTAGTCAGAAGGGCAAAGGAAAATGGAGCTCTTCTACTAGTAAGCAGAAATCTGCAAATGCTGCACATTCGAAGAACCAAGACAAAGATGAGAAAAAATCAGAAAAGCAGAAATTGTTTTGTAAGTACTGTAAAGGTAATGATCATATCATAAAGAACTGTCCAAAACTGGCTGCTAAAGAGGCAAAGAAGAAAGAGGCTGGAATGGTTGTTGCAGAGGCCTCTACACCTAAAACAGAGTCTGCAAATCTTGTGCAGGAAGAAGAATGGGCGTTTACTACTGTCTGCAGTTTTGACCCATCTTCTCCTGATCAGTGCATGTCTGTAGTAGACTCAGATGTTTGGTACTTTGACAGTGGGGCGACCAAACATATTACCTCGCAGCGCAGTTTCTTCTCTTCACTTGAGCCTGCTCCTACAGGGAATACTGTCACATGCGCCAATAACTCCTCTTATCCTGTTATGGGAGTTGGTAAGATCATTCTGACTACTGCTGATGGTAGTTCTTTCACTTTGTCAGATGCTTTATTTGTGCCAGGGATCAAAAAGAATCTGTTATCAGTTTCTACATTAGCCAAGATTGGCTTGGTTGTGAAATTTGTTGATGACAGGTGTACAGTCCATGATCTCTCAAATGGCGATGTGATTATTGCTTCTGGCATTTTATGTCGTGGGCTGTATAAGCTCATAGACTATGAAAGATCTGTGAATGATTCGGCATGTGCAGTTCATGATTCTCAGGCTATCTCAGATGCAAAGCTTTGGCATGCATGCTTTGGTCATCTGAATTTTGCTAGTTTGTTACGCCTGCAGAAATCTGAAATGGTGTCCTCTTTGCCCAAACTTGAGGCACCTGGAAAACATGTTTGTGAAGGCTGTATTTTGGGCAAAATGCAGCGTTCTTCCTTTCCAAAAGATGGTTCAATTCGGGCTACACAGAAATTGCAGCTTGTACATAGTGATGTCTGTGGTCCTATGCAGACACTCTCTTTTGGAAATTACCTTTACTTCGTGACTTTCATTGATGATTTTTCCAGGCATGCATGGGTATATCCACTCAAAGCAAAGTCCGAAGTGTTCATGTGCTTCAAACAGTTTTTGGTTTTGGCTGAAAATCTGTCAGCATGTAAAATGGGCACCCTCCGTTCTGATCGAGGGGGGGAATATATGTCTTCAGATTTTAATGCATTTCTGGCTGAACGTGGGATAAAACACCAGTGTACAGTGCCGTATACACCTCAACAGAATGGAGTTGCTGAACGAAAGAACAGGTCACTCATGGAGATGGCGAGGTGCATGGTCAAAAGTCAGGCTTTACCACATAGTTTCTGGCTTGAGGCTGTCATGTGTGCAGCATATGTACTGAACAGGTGTCCCACTAAAGCGTTGCAGTCTATCACTCCATATGAGGCTTGGCATGACCGCAAGCCATCTGTTGCTCATCTGCGTGTTTTTGGTTGTTTGGCATATGCATTAGTGCCTGAACAACATCGCAGAAAATTGGATGATAAGGCAGTAAAATGTATTTTTGTCGGGTACAGTTCTGAAAGTAAAGGCTATCGTCTGTATCATCCACAGACTAAACGCATTCTGGTTAGCCGTGATGTTGTCTTTGTGGAAGATGCTATTCAGCCATTGCTTTCATGTACTAAGGAGACATCTGTTAGCTCCAAAGACATGTATGATACTTTGATGCCTCTTTTTACAGGTGGACAGACTAGTGCTGGTCCTAATGAGGCAACTTCTCAGCCTTTGCAGGTTTCATATGATGATGCAGATCATTCCATTTCTGATGCAGATTTACATGATGCACTTGTTGATGAGAGAGCTGATATTGAGCAGGCAAAAACTATGCCAAAATGGCTGGTGCAGACTTTGCGTGACAGCAAATTAGATGCACCTTTGTCATATCGTACTCGTTCAGGCTCTCATAGTGCCTCCTTTGCATCAGATTGCTATGCTATGGCTGCATCTAGTCTCTGTGATGAGAATGAGCCTGTTTCTTTTGATGAAGCACAAAATTCAGAAAATTGGATGGCTGTTATGCAATCTGAATATGATGCTATAATGAAGAATGGTACATGGTCTTTATGTGACTTGCCTCCTGGCAAGAAGGCCATTGGCACTAAGTGGGTATACAAGCTGAAGCGTAAACCTGATGGTACAGTTGACAGGTATAAGGCTAGGCTTGTTGCAAAGGGTTATGCGCAGGAAAGAGGCATTGATTTTGATGAGACCTTTGCACCTACATGCCGTATGACTACTGTTCGGAGCATTTGTGCACTTGCAGCCCATCATGGTTGGAATGTACATCAGTTGGACATTAAAACAACATTTCTGAATGGTGACTTGCATGAAGAAGTGTATGTTTTTCAGCCCCGTGGCTTTGTGCAGAAAGGGCATGAAAACCAGGTGTGCAGGTTAAAGAAGGCGTTATATGGTTTAAAGCAAGCACCACGTGCTTGGTATGAGAAGATACATGCCTATCTGATTGCACATGGTTTTGAGAACAGTCCAACTGAAAGCACCTTATATGTTAAGCGTGCTAATGATGTGCTTTTGATCATTGTTGTCTATGTTGATGACATGCTGCTCACTGGTCCTATTGAGACGCATATTGCTGATTTTAAGGCTGATTTGCATGCCTCATTTGAGATGTCTGATTTGGGGCATTTGCATCACTATTTGGGCATTCAGTTTATGCATGTTGATGGTGGAATGGCTTTGTGTCAAACGAAATATATTGACACATTATTGCAGCGTTTTGGCCTTGAAGACTGTAAGCCTATTGCCACTCCTATGGAGACAGGTTTACGATTGAGTCTTCATGATGCTGGAGATGCATTTGATGCTGTTCTCTATCAGCAGGCTATTGGATGCTTGATTTACTTATGCATTACTCGGCCAGATATTCAGTTTGTTGTCTCACAGATGAGCAGGTTTATGCATTGCCCAGGAGTTAAGCATTGGCAAGCGGTTAAGCGCATCTTTCGCTACTTGAGTGGTACTCGGCTACTTGGGTTGTTTTATCCCAAGGGGGGATCACTACCGCCAGATTTGCATGCTTTTTCTGACTCAGATTGGGCTGGTTGCTATGACACTCGTGTGTCCACCAGTGGTTTTTGCTTCATGCTTGGTAGCTCATGTATATCTTGGTTGAGCAAGAAGCAGCCTACTGTGGCCACTTCCAGTTGTGAGGCTGAGTATAGGGCAGCTTTCACAGCTACTGTTGAGTGTGTGTGGCTCAGACGCCTTATGGCTGATTTGGGTGTTGGACAGTCTTCTGCCACCACCATCTTCACTGACAGTCAGAGCGCATTGGCAGTTGCGAGGAACCCTGTGTTCCATGCTCGCACTAAGCACATTGAGGTGCATTATCACTATGTCAGGGAGAGGTTCTCTGCTGGGGAGATCAGCTTGGCATATGTGCCCATGCAGGAGAACATTGCAGACCTTTTCACGAAGGCTCTGCCTAGGGAGAAGTTTGAAGCTTTCCGCAAAGCTTTGGGCTTACTTCCTTTTGTGGAGTGATTTCCACATAGCTTGGCACTTCCTTATACATGAGTGCCAGCTCCTTGTTCACCGCATCACTCCCAGGGGGGATTTGTTGATATATTTAGGTAGTGATGTGTGTGAACACTCTAGGACCGCCGGGGCACTTTTTTCCCTCTTTAGGAGGTTTTTTTCCCCCGGCTTGTATATATGCCTATTGCCCTAATGGGCTACTTATCTTTGTACATTCTCTAGTAATACATTCAGTCTTGTGTGTTGTGCTCCAAGCTTCTTCTTCTTCCTTGTGCTGTTCGCGTGCTTCCGCAGACGTCTAACTCCAACAGTGTATATATCTCAACCACCAGGTCTTGAGGTGCCCAATTCAGAAAATAAAGTTTGCAGGTTGAAGAAAGCTTTGTATGGACTTAAGCAAGCTCCACGGGCTTGGTACCAACGAATAGATCATTTTTTAAAAAATATGGGTTTTGAAAGAAGTACTTCTGATGCTAACTTGTATGTAACGAAAAGGGATAGCAAGCTAGTTGTTGTCATTGTATATGTAGATGATTTGACCATTACAGGAGGTCATCAGGAACTCATCAATCAAACTCGGATCAACTTGGGAACTGAGTTTGAAATGACAGACTTAGGTCTACTCCATTTTTTTCTGGGAATTGAAGTATGGCAAAGGAAGGATGGCATTTTCATCTCACAACAAAAATATGCCAAAGAGATTCTCAAGGCATTTGGAATGATGGACTGCAAGCCAACTAGCACACCTATGGAGGTAAATCATAAGCTATCTATGGATGATAACATGCCTGATGTAGATGCTAAGAAGTATAGGAAGCTCGTTGGAAGTCTTATTTTTCTGTGCAACACTAGACCAGACATTTGCTATGCTGTTGGAGTAAATCATAAGCTATCTATGGATGATAACATGCCTGATGTAGATGCTAAGAAGTATAGGAAGCTCGTTGGAAGTCTTATTTTTCTGTGCAACACTAGACCAGACATTTGCTATGTTGTTGGAGTATTAAGCAGGTTTTCCAACAAACCTAAGGAGAGTCACTGGAATGTTGGAATGCGAATTCTAAGGTACATTGTAGGAACCTTGGATTTTGGTATTTTTTATACCACAGGAGATACACTCCAAGGATATTGTGCTTCAGATTGGGCTGGAGATTGTGATTCTAGAAAATCAGTTTTTGGATATTGTTTCTCACTTGGTTCAGGAATATTTTCTTGGGTAAGTAGAAAGCAACCAACTCTCGCACTCTCCTCCATTGAAGTAGAGTACAAAGCAGCTTGTTTTGCTTCTTGTGAGGCAGTCTGGTTAAGGAGAATTCTTGCAGATCTAGGCTTTCCATCAAATATGGCGACTGTACTCAAGTGTGATAATCAAAGTTGTATGGCTATTGCAAAGAACCCAGTATTTCATGCTCGCACCAAGCACATAGAAGTACAGTACCATTAAATTCGTGAGCTAATTGAAGATGAAATTGTGGAGCTAGAATATTGTCCAACAGAGGCAAATTGTGCTGACATATTCACTAAAGCACTTGGAAGAGAGCAACTCAACAAACATCTTCAACAGATGGGCATAGGACCGAAACCTACTTGATTTTTCATCGGTAAACATTGAGGGGGGGTGTTAGTATATGATCAATGTCTACCCCTCATGATTGTATGCACATTTTGTAAGGCCCCCGTTATGAGGAGAAGCCAAGCGTGCATTACCCAATTGATGGGAATCCCAACTTGCATGTTGGATGAAGGTCATATTGGAGCATGTAAGGTATTGTAAGGAAAGGGAGTTACCAGGATCCCCAATTGGGGGGTCCAGGGAATATTCCATAGAATATTCCCTGTCAGAGTCAGAAATCATTTATATTTGTTAGGTCGGTTCAACCAGTCTAAGCCGTGTATGGCAATTACGCGGGCGGTGGCCGCCCACGCTCTACCGCCCATGTATAGCCGTCCACGGAAGGCCACCCATGATCGTATATATACATGACTTCTGCACTACCTGAGACATCAAGTTGAGCCAGCATACCTCTACCTTGTATCTCCCTATCTAGAGTTGTCTAGATCACCATTTAAGCTCTACCTTGAGAGCGCACGGGTGGACAACGCTATCGCTGCTAGTAGAAAATTGTTGAGATTCTCCTATATCTGTTATCTTCTCTGCTATTGCTCCTGTGTTATATTGCGTAACTATTGTCTTACAGAGCGTTCATTGGATCATTGCTCAAAGCACAAATTTTGTATAACACATTGAAATGGACGAGAAAACCACCAAATGACTGCTAAAGGCTCACTAGCGGCTCACTAGATCATTGCGAAAGGCTCAAGTAGATCATTCCCAAAGGCTCACTAGATCATTGCCAAATTCTCGACTCTAGAATGCTCTAAGACACTAAGCAACACATGGGAAGGATAATTCATTGGAGCATTGCTCAAAGTACAAATGTTGTCTAACACATTGAAATGGATGAGACAACCATCATATCACTGCCAAAGGCTCAACTAGATAATTGCCAAATGGCTCAACTAGATCATTGCCAAAGGCTCAACTCTAGAATGCTCCA